>BDJD01001911.1:89908-147251 GCA_002564525.1 Rosa multiflora | reverse complement strand
TTTTATAAAATATACTTCTCAAAAATCATTTTGTATCAAAACATTGTTTTCACTTACCCATGAACCGTTGTCGATCAAGTTCATATATTTTAAAACAAATTATTTGTTTCGAAAATGATTTAACAATTAAACAAGTAATTCCGAGTAATAAATAAATCCGTTCGTAAATGAACCACGTGAGATTTACTCACCTCTAAATCCAGCTGCGTCTTCAATACAGCCTAAAATCACAATCACAACCGTCCGCCCAACCGAAACCGTCAGTCACCTAAACAAATACGATCCTAACTTAGCAATTGATTCATAACACACTTAAACGACGATCCAACGGTCAGATTCTCACTGATCGCCCTTGGGATCATCCTATCAAAATTATACGAAGATCCAACGGTCGGATCTTCGCGGATTGCAAACCGAAGATAATGCGTAAAACTGAAACCCTAGCATGCATCAACCTTCTCCAAAATAACCTTATAATATATCAAAACGACCGTATCGATGCGTAGATGAACAATCTGAAAACAGAACACAAAAATAAGGTTAGACATTTCGCCACTCGCCGCCACAAGCGACGGGTCAGCAGGTAGTCAACGGCGGTGGTCAACGACGAGTCAACCAACTCCGATGCAAAAGTCGTCAACTACAAACATGTTCAAAATGAAGAGATGAGCCACTTTCATACCTGGAGCAAAGTCAAATTCGGTCTAGATCGTCCTAGATCAAGATTGGAAGTTAGATCACTCTCGTGCGTCTGATCAGATCCTAGATCGAATCAGGGACGTCGAAAAATTCAAACCTTGATCTACCAGTCTACACTCAAAATCGTGATGCAAGGCCTATATGAGGATCATCAGGAAGAGGAGCACAAGCTAAAGCCGAGAAGGATCGGTCCGTGCAACGCCGGCGTCCAGGAGCTCAGGCCGGGTCGGGTCGGTCGGGGCTTGGGTGTCTTCGATCCAAGACTGCGGGCGGCGGCGGGGAAAGCCAGCCACTTAGGGTGGCTGGGCGCGGTACGGCGAGTCCGGAGAGGGCCAGGTCGCCGCTGGAGGAAGCCTGACGGCGCTGGAACCGGGTCGGGTCAGTCGAGACCCGTCGGGTTTGAGAGTTGCACGGAGGAGAGAGAACGGAGAGTTTTGGGGGCCAAAACGCAAAATCTGAAAACTTTGGGATTTATGAATTAATCTCAGATTTTTTTCTATTTATAGAAATTTCCCCAAATTTCAATCATTCATAATTTCTTCATACGAACTCCGATTCTTGTGTTCCACATGTCCACGAACTCGTATTGACGCGCTCTACAACTTTTATGAAAGAAGTTCTCACAGAATCTAAACGTATAAAAAGTCAAACTTTGTGAACCCCCTAAAACGTGCATTTCGAATTATTTTTCGTCCGAAAATAATTCCACTCCACCCTCGAACCACGAAATCATACAAATGAATACTTTATTAATCCTAGAAAACATTTAGGAATTAATAACAAATTTCTGAGGTCTTACAGTTCCATTTCAAGATTGACGAAGGTAATCAGATCCACTTTCCAGATTCAATAGCAAAGACAAGATCAAGCTGCCTTTCTTGTGTGAATTCTTTATCTATTAACCTTTTATTAGTGAATTTTTTACCGGCATAGTGCCCGCAGTTGTTTACCTCTTAGGAGGGTTTTACTGCGACAACATATCGTGTGTTGTTAATCTTATCTTATACTTGCTTTGTGTTGACTGTTGGCCAATTGACAGCATCCCATTAGGCTGGGTAATTCTATTTTTACAATTTGAATTGGCATCAGAGCAGGTCACTAGATAAACTTAGCGTGATCCTGGTTAGGAACAGAATGGAAGGCACAAGTGATCGTGCTGCTGGGTCGACAAGCCATCCTCCATTTCTTGATGACAAAGCAAATTATGCGGCATGGAAGGCTAAGATGAAAGCTTTTTTGTGGGCTAAAGATGTGACTGTCTAGGCTATTATTGAAAGTGGTTGGGAGTATCCACAAAAGACTGAAAAGATCAAGTCAAAATTTGGCGAAGAAGCCTCTTTAACTGCTGGAGTCATAGTTGAGAAGTCAATGGCTGAATGGACTGCAGATGAAAATATAAAGAGTACAAACAATCAAAAGGCTTTGAACTCTATTTTCACAGTAATATCATCTTACAAGTTTCAACTTGTTTCACATTGTACCTAGGCAAAGAAGAGATGGGATATCCTTCAAGTCACTCATGATGGCACCTCATCAGTTCAAGAATCCAAATTGCAGCAACTTATCACGCAGTTTGAGAATATGAAGATGGGTGATGATGAGAAGTTCAGTGACTTTAATGCTAGGCTTAATACTATAGTGAATGGTTGTTTTAACTTGGGAGATCCTATACCTGTGCATTGAATTTTGAAGAAGATACTCAGGTCTCTTCCCTTGAAATATCACTCCAAGAAGATAGCTATCCAAGAATCAAAGAATTTGAATACCTATAATCTTCAGGAGTTGATTGGTAATCTGACAACATATGAGATGGAGCTTCCTGAAGAAATGAAGAGTAAAAGTATTGCTCTCAAAGTTGAGTCTGAGACTACTTATGAGAGTTCAATTCAGAGTGAAACTGTGCTTCTTGCAAAACAATTTCGGAAGTTTCTAAAAAGCAAGAGGGCAAAAGGGAGTGATCAGTACAGAACAAATTCTAATATTTCAAACAGTCGAGCAAGAAAACAGCCAGGTGACAAGATTGCTAAATTTCAAGGAGCAATTGAGAAAAGGACAAATAATGGTCCTAAGTGCTTTGCTTGTGAAGGGTTTGGACACATAGCTTCTGAATATGCAAATACCCTGAGGAAAGCTAAGGGTAGTCAAAACAAGGTTTTGAATGTAACCTGGAGTGACAGTGATTCTGATGATGATTCAACATTAAATGATGATTGTAGTGTAGTGGCTTTAGTTGCTTGACGACAACTGTCGAATGAGCTGAAGGTGATGAACCAGATCTTGAGGAAGTTTTGCAGCAATACATTGCATTGTCAGATGCTTCTGAGATTTTGAAACAAAAGAATCAAGACTTGACTGCTCAAGTGGTGAGTTTAAAGAAAGAGATCAGTAGGATTGAAGCTGGATTTCAAAACCAGTTAGAGGCAGGTAATGAAGTGAGAATGTCTCTGGTGAATGATTTTCAATCTCTTCAGCAGAAATATCAAGAAATGTGTGATAAGGTGGAAGTTCTGCAAAATGAGAAGACATGCTTAATATGTGAACTAGATCAGGTGAAGATTAAGGTTGGCTGTATTCTCTCGAGTGGCGAAAAATTGGATAATCTTCTAACAAGTGGAAAGAAAGCTGGTGACAAGAGTGGGTTGGAATACACTAGTGAATCCACATTAAAAGTTGAACCTGTGAAGTTTGTGAAGGCCACTATGCAATCCAGTTCTCAAGCTACTCTTCCAGTTCCACCTAAGCAAAATGATAAGCCAAGAAACTTTGTGCCGATATGTCATTTCTGTAGTGTTCGACAACATATTAAGCCAAGATGTAATAAAGTTCGAAGAATGGTACTCTTTCGTGGAAGAAACAACTTCTCGAATAGAAGATCTCCACAGCAGAATTTTGATGAGAGCTTACCCACTTATGGAAGAAGCAACACATACTCAGGTAACAAATCTCTTCAGCAGAAACTTGATGAGCATCTTAGAGAAGCAAATAAACTTTCCATGCTCATTTCTGTATCAGCGTCAAAAGGAAAAATGAAACAAGTTTGGAAGAGAAAAGATGTTCTTGTGTGTTTTTTGTCAAGATGTGAATTTGAAGACGAGAATTACAAAACTGAAGATGTGAAGTGTTTGGTTGCATTGACGGCTCTGTCTGCTAGAAATTCTGAAGTATGGTACCTTGACAATGGTTGCTCAAGACACATGACGGGAAATAAAACCTGGTTTTCCTCTTTTATTGAAACAAACAGTGGGACTGTGACGTTTGGAGATGGGAAAAAGGCCAAAATCTTAGGCAGAGGTACTGTGTCAGCTCCTGGAATGCCAAGTCTGGACAATATGATGCTTGTTGAGGACTTAAAAGCAAATCTCATAAGCATTAGTCAATTGTGTGAGGACATTGGTAATGTATGGTTCAACAGAAAGCAGTGTAATGTGAAGGATTTACAAGGAAAAGGTGTCTTGACTGGGCAAAGGTCAAAGGACAACTGCTACTGCATCTATGCAAATAATTCTGAATCTATGAGTTGTAACTCTGCCACTGATGATACTTTAATCTTATGGCATAGACGACTTGGTCATGTAAATTTTTGTGATCTTCTCAAAGTCTCAAAGAATGAAGCTGTAAGGGGTCTACCAAAGTTGAGTGGAGTGGTTGAAGGTGTGTGCGAAGGGTGTCAACTTGGGAAGCAAACAAAGAGTCCTCACAAGCCAAAGCTCAGTATTTCAACGCCACAACCACTTGAGCTTCTGCACATGGACTTAGTCGGACCAGTCCAAACTGAGAGTATCGGTGGGAAGAAGTATTTTTTGGTTGTTGTTGATGACTTCTCAAGGTTCACATGGGTAGCTTTTCTAGATGACAAGACTGAAACATTCCAGAACTTCTTGATTCTGTTTAATAGGATGCGAACTGAAGTTTAGTCAAATAATAGGAGTGAAGATGATGATCACTCCTATAGATTCAGTATTAGAAGATTGAGAACTGATCATGCACCGAATTTGAGAATGCAAATTTTGCCGAATTTTGCAGTGAAAGGAGGATATTGCATGAGTTTTCGGCTCCTATTACACCCCAGCAAAATGGAGTGGTTGAGCGGAAGAATCGAGTTGTGCTGGATATGGCCAGAGTTATGCTTGTGAGTGCAAAAATAGCTAGACATTTTTTGGCAGAAGCAGTAAGATGCTACACCATTAACAGAACATATTTTAGGCCAGGGACGAAGAACACTTCTTATGAACTGTGGAAAGGAAGAAACCAAATGTCAAGCATCTAAAAGTTTTTGGCTGCCCTTGCTACATTTTTCGAGATCGTGAGAAACTTGCTAAGTTTGATTCTCGAAGTGATGTTGGCATTTTTCTTGAATATGCACACTCCAGCAAAGCTTACAGGGTCTTTAACAAGAGAACATACTGTGTTATGGAATCAATAAATGTTATTGTTGATGACTCTATTCCCACAAGAAGCATTGTTGTTGAAGATGATGAGGACCTCACAAGCTCAGATAAGTTGCAAACTGAACCTGCTGCAGATTTTTTTGGTGAAGAAATTGATTACTCTACTCCACCACCGACCTTGAGAGCTGGTGCAAGACAAGTTCAAAAAGACCATACTCTTTCAGATGTGATTAGAGATGTGAATGAGCCAAGAAAAACCAATGGTCCGATTGTCTCAGAAGTATCATATTTGTGCTATGTTTCTCAGATAGAACCAAAGAACGCAAAGGAAGCTCTTATGGATGATGATTGGATTATGTCCATACAAGAAGAGCTTAATCAATTTGAAAGAAATGAGGTATGGTATCTTGTTCCTATACCAAAGACAGCCAATGTGATCAAAACAAAGTGGGTATTCCGGAACAAGACTGATGAAACTGGTCTAATCACAAGAAATAAAGCACGGCTTGTTGCTCAAGGATACTCACAAGTCGAAGGTTTAGATTTTGGAGAGACATTTACTCCTGTAGCTAGATTAGAATCAGTGAGACTCTTTCTTGCTGTGGCATGTCATCTAAGATTTAAACTCTATCAAATGGATGTGAAGAGTGCATTCTTGAATGGAGTACTTCAAGAAGAAGTTTATGTGGAACAGCCACTGGGATTCAAAGATCCCCACAATCCTGAACATGTGTATCGTCTCAAAAAAGCTCTGTATGGCCTGAAACAAGCACCTCGTGCTTGGTATGAACGTCTTTCGACACTTCTGCTGGGAAAAGGTTACACAAGGGGTGCAGTTGACAAAACCATGTTTGTCAAAAAGATCAACAAAGATGTCATGATTGCCCAAGTATACGTGGATCGATGACATAGTTTTTGGGTCAACATCAGACAAGTTGGTTAGGGAGTTCACTGATGTGATGAAGCATGAGTTTGAAATGAGCATGTGTGGAGAACTAACTTATTTCTTGGGTCTGCAAGTGAAACAAATGGCAGAAGATATGTTCATCTCTCAAATGAAGTATGCTCGGGATCTTGTCAAGAAATTTGGTCTTGAAACCTTGAATGCAACAAAAACTCCTATGGCTACACATGAATAACTCCATAGAGATGTCGCTGGAAAGAGTGTTGATCAAACTCTGTACCGAAGTATGATCGACAGCTTATTATATCTCACAGCAAGCAGACCTGACATAGCATTTAGTGTGGGAATCTGTGCTCGCTTCCAAGCAGATCCTAAAGAGTCCCATCTCAAAGTAGTTAAGTGAGTTATCAGGTATGCTATTGGAACTGTGAATTTTGGCTTGCACTACTCTTTTGAATCTAATGCCGAAATTGCAAGATACTTAGATGCTGACTGGGCAGGTAACGTTGATGATAGAAAAAGTACCTCTGGTGGGTGCTTTTATGTTGGTAACAATATGGTTGCTTGGCATAGCAAGAAACAGAACAATGTTTCCTTGTCTACTGCTGAAGCAGAGTACATAGCTACAGGTAGTTGTTGCACACAATTACTTTGGATTAAACAAATGATGTGTGACTATGGATTAAAACAGGGGATGTTAACTATTTTTTGTGATAATATGAGTGCCATTAGTATCTCAAAAAATCCAATTCAACATTCTCGCACAAAACACATTGATATTCGGCACCATTTTATTCGTGATTTGGTTGAAGATAAACTGCTTGCACTTGAATTTGTTTCCACTGATCATCAGCTTGCCGACTTATTTACAAAGCCTCTTGATCAAATACGTTTTGAGAGTCTTAGAACATCCATTGGAGTGTGTGACATGAGTTAGTTCCTTGTCTCACCTTGCACTTGTAGCAACTGTGTGTATGCATGTAGTGTAGTTTTTATTATTCTTGTCTTCATTTAACTTAGAATTACTTTTCTATCTGCAAATTTGTTATTTCTGCCATTAGGATTCTAGGTTTATTTCAATCCTAGTTTAGGATATGTGTTTTGTTGCATTCCTAACATGTGCATTGTCGTATATTATCACCTCAACATCAACTCATGAACTGAGATTTAGTTACATATCTTGACCTTCTCTTGCAGTGATATGTTCTTGCTTTTTGAGTGTTTAAAGGTTCAGATTTAAACCCTATTTCTTTCACTTCCTTCTTGTGTTTACAGCAACTAGCCTTGCTTTGTCTCTTGCACTTGCACACCTAAGATGTTGAGTGAGGTATGCAGACCGAGTTATCACTATTGTAATGGCACCATTTTCTCTTGAAGGAGACATCCAGTCTACCACCAAATGTAGATGGGACACCAGCCTTGTAAAGCTAGAGTGTTTCAAGTCGAAACGGTGGTGGTCTAGGCAAGTCAAGCTATCTCCAAATGTAGATGGGACACCTGCCATGTAAAGCTAGTGTGTTTCAGGTTGAAATGGGGATGGTTTGACTTATGATCTTTGTAAAAAAAAAAAGGGTAGCAACAACACAAATGGTATATCAGTTGCTCAAAGCTCCAAGTACCCTCCAAGATCTTGTCTCCATTTATATTTACACAAATTTATATATCTATATATTGTGCCTCTTTGTGATACTCTCTCTAAAGTCTCTGATGATCTGGGTTCACTTTTCAGCATAGCACTTTTAGTACCCTAACTCAATTTGGTTTTTGAAATCAATAGTGTTCATTTATTGTGATCTGCTCTCTTTCAAAACAGTGAGTTGATGCTCTTGAGAAGTGCTCATGTTGGTGTTATCTGTGAAAAGCTCTGCTTGATTTCTTTGTGTGTGGTAATAGTCTGTCTCATGCATCATCTCTGCTTGATTCTTCTCATCTGTATTAGCTACAAGTTGCAAGTTACCTGGTTCCTGCTTTCTCAATGCTCCTGTGGTCTTTTAGTTTTCCTCTCTAGTCTGTGTGTTGTTCAGGGGTGATGTGTATGTCGCATCCTAGCTTTAGGATTCATTTGCACTTTGACTCCTGTTCTTTTGTTCTTACTTTTGTTTCTTTATGTTTTTTATTCGTATATTTTTTGTTTGTGTTTTTTCTTCATATTAATAACACACACACACACACACACAAAAAAGGTTGTTTTTGTCTTTCCTTGTCCTTGTTAGTCTCCTCGTCTTCTTCTCCTTCTTTGTTTTCTTCAAACCATTCTTCTTTGTCTACCAGGGTTCTACATCTTCTTCTTATGGCTCGTACGCGAGGAGGTCGAACTCATGGTCAAGCTATCCTCCCATCTACTGTTCGTCCACTACAAAAGACTACTTCTTCTTCCGCCGCCATTTGCCATCCTTCCTCATTTGATCTTGAAAGTCTGGGTAGTTTCTTTCAGCAGTTCTTGGCTAACATGCAGTGGGATGTTTTTGTGGAATGCTTGCCTGAGGCGAATGAAAGCATGGTCAAGGAATTTTATGCTAATTTTCTGTCTGATATTGCCTCTAGCAATGAAGTGTGCGTCCGACAGCAGCGGGTTCCTTTCTGTGCTGAAACCATTCACCGGGATCTTCAGCTTCCCGACTCTGTTGTTACTCATATAGCTTGCAAGGCCCATGTTGCTAGGTATAACAAAAATTCCTTGATGGTGAAGCTCTATTGGGATCCGGAATCTGTCAATTTCTCTGATACTTATGCTACCTTGGGTAACCTGTCTCAAATGGGAAAAATATACTGTCACTTTGTTCTAAACTTTGTCTGGCCTTCTACTCAAACCAGTCAACTCTCTATTCAGGCTGGTGCCTTGGCCCATGGTCTTTATGATGGTTCCCTGTCTCACATTCCTATTCAGCACTATATGTTGATAAGATCCACGAAGCTGCTTTGCTTAATCAAGCCAGCATCGCGGCCCGCTTAGTATTTCCTCGTATGATCACCAAGATTTGTCTTGGTCATGGAGTTCCAGTTTTTTATGATGATGTTTTCACTCCTGCCAAAGTGGTGGATCTTGATAGTATTCTTTGGAGTGATGGGCAAAGTTCCCATCCTGGACCATCTATCATTGACGAACTTATCTTCAAAATGGTTGATAAGCGTATTGCTGGTCTTGAGAAAATGTTGACTCAGTTTGTTCATGCTGTTGATGATCGTCTTACTCAGTTGGAGAATGTTGTTGCTCCTTTTGCCAAATCTGTTGCAACCCACACTCATTCTGTGCTCCGTGCCTCCATTGGTCCTGCTGCTGTTAATGTTGATACCTCCCATGATACCAGTGACCCTTCTGCTGTTGCTTCTGATGATGGTTTTGAGCACAAGCTTCGCTCCAAGACAAATGCTGATCGTCCTTCTCGTGTTGGTTGATAGTCTCTCTATCTCTCTCATGGTTCTTTTTGTTTACTCTTGTGATCTATCTCCTTTGCATCTGTTTAGGGGGAGCCCAAAATTTGTTCCATGCATCCTTTGTCTTTTCTTGGCAAAAAGGGGGAGACATCTATTTTTTTGCTTATGGGTTAATTGACTATCTTCAGGAATTATTGACTATGTATGTTTATCATGTGTGTGCCAATTATTGATCATCTATGTATGTTTCTCTGTCCACAACAGTTCACAGGATTGAAGTTCAAAGTTGATGTGGTTAGGGTAGTATAGGGACTGTTATCGAATTGTAATAATTGTTGTACCATATTGTTTTTCATATTGTTTTTGCCTAGGAAATGCCAAAGGGGGAGATTGTTAGTGTCATATTTGTGTAATTGGCATTTCCTAGCTAAACAATCAAGAGTCAAATGTAACGTCTCGAACCTAAATTTACTAGTTTACGAGCCTTTCGATGGGTAAAAGACATTTGCACTTACTTTTTGGCTCCGTTTCGATATTTTAGTGGGACCTAAAATTTGACTTTTTGTTCAGGTCAAAATTTGAGAAAATGTTTCTTCATGAAAGTTGTAGAGGACGTTAAACCGAGCGCGTGTATATGTGGTATGTAAAAATCGGAGTTCGTATGCAAAAGTTATAAGCGAAAAATGAAAGTTACTGTTCATGGTAATTTGTCTATAAATAGCCGAGTTACTATAGTAAGTTTCCATTTCCAGAAACTTACCGAGCTCTCTCTCTTCTCTCTCCCCGATTCTCTCTTCTTCTCCGACCTCTTCACCATTTTTCGGCCATAACTCCTTCATCCGGCCCCGGATTTTGACGTTTAAGATGTCGTTGGAAAGCTCTCTTCCTTCTCTTCATTTCTAGTCTATTTGGTAGCTTAATTTGAATTATGGAAGGTGCAGCAATGAGAAGAAGAGGACGGTCACTGTAGCAGATTGAGGTCAATGCCTATTTCTCCTGATTTCGGCCACCACAGACGACAAACCTTAGTCTTTGGGAGCGCCTAAAGACTTGGATGATGCTCCCCAAGTATTTTGCAGCGATTTGAAGTGTGGAGGAAGAATCGACGGTTTGAAGTTTGAGGTCACTATTCACAAATCGGGTTCAAACTTCTCCTTAATTGTTGAGGTACTTCTACTCATTTTCTGACTTTGTCACAGTTGAGAAAGTTGTTAGAAATGTTAAGTTGATGATGCTGGTAAAATTTGGTAGCCAGATATGGTGGTTGACTGGCAACGCGTGGGGCCCAGGCGCAGCCACTTGTGGCGGAGCGTGAGGGCTCGTGCGGCCGTTCCTGGTAAGTTGTTTTGGTCTGTTGGATAGTATATGTTGTTATGATTATATAAATACATGTTTGGTGGAAATTGGAGGAGGTTTGGATATTAATAGGAATTTTCGAAGTTCAATAGTTTGGCTATTGATTTATGAGAATTCCACTATCGGATTTCTCTCAATTTTGCCCTAGAAACCTTCAATTAAAGAATTGGTGCAAATGATAAAGTCTTGGGTTATTCAGAGAAGAAATAAAAATGTTAATTTATGAGCATTTGATGTGGGAATTGTATTTAATTTCCGGATTTTTATTCACGAATTATAATTATATACAGGGAGAAGTGCCGAGCTAGTAGCTACTACTCGACGTAGGAAACTGGTAGCATGGTCGCCTAAATAGTACAGTGAGTGGACATTTATTTTAAATTAAAAGTGCATGCAGTATATTATTATTTTTTGATTGAGGTTTAATTTATTATTTGAATTATTGAGTGTTATGATTTTATGAGCTTGATTTCTTGAGATTTAGTATGCTCTATTAGTTACGGGATTATTAGTGGATTTCCTTCCCGAGGGCTTTCAATAGATTTTCAAGCTATTTATTTATGAGTTTTGAGTTGGGAAATGATTTTCGGAAAGTGATTGATTAAGAAAATATTGTGAGAATCAGTGATTTCGAATATCGATTTATATGGTGATTTACGAGTATGAATGATTTAGCAAATATTTGAGCATGATCGAATTATCGAGATTTCTTGAGTTTTGAGCTCCGCACTTATCAGCTTTAAAGTTATATTGAGATTTCTTTCCGAAAGCATTTATTGATTTACCGAGAATTTATGCTTTCAAGGATTTATTGAGATATTGAGTTTTGAGTTATCGAGATATTCTTAAGTTATGCTTTCGGTGAATTATTGATGACTTATTGGATTAATAACGGGTTTCCTTCCGAAAGAAATTATTTTAAGGAGGTTGATTCCAGTTTATTGAGGAGGCAACTAAGTCATCGCATGCATGCATTACCTAGTCGGCAGTCCCTTCTAGGTAATAGTCTGGTCGGCAATCCCTTCCAGATTACATCCTGGTCGACAGTCCCTTCCGGTGAGTCACCTGGTCGGCAGTCCCTTCTAACTACATGTGGTTAGTCGACAGTCCCTTCTAACCACCGCCTCCTAAATCCGGTTGGCAGTCCCTTCTGATGTGTCACCTGGTTGGCAGTCCCTTCCAGATGACATGAGGTAGTCAATTGGCAATCTCTTCTAACTACCTGTGGCTAGTTGGCAGTCCCTTCTACGCACCGCCACCTATTCCGGTTGGCAGTCCCTTCCGATGCGTCATCGGGGTGGCAGTCCCTCCCAGATGGCATGAGATGATTAGACAGCAGTCTTTTCTAATCATCAAATGAGTTTTCTTGAAAAGGTTTGAGTTGGAAATATTGTGAAATCTCGCTGCATGTCGGTTTTGTTAACAAGATATTTGAAATATGATTACTTATATGAGGGATTGGAGATTTTTAAGAGATTGCAAGATGTTCTATTTTACGTGATTAAGATTGCGGTAAAGATGATGATTAAGAGTATTTCCAAGATTGTTACTGCATGCGAGTTTTTAGAGAATAACTTGGGAAAGCATTAAGTTTTACTTATACATTCGAAATTACTTATTTTCGTCCCCTCACTCTAACGGTTTTTAAATGTTTTCCCCTGGGCCCTTCGGTTTCAAATGCCCAGTTTGCAAGCCAGTTTAGCTTGAGGTCGAGCGTACATGGGGTTGAGGCATAGCTGTCATAGCTTCCGCATTATAAAAGTCTCGGTCCTTTATCTTGTATTCTATTCTCTTGTACGCCTGTACATTAGATTGCTCTGATAACCCATGAGATTAATATTTTTAAGTTCATAATTGTTTTGTGATTTGGGAGATGTTGTATTTTAGGGAGCATGGTGGCTCCAGAAGATTTAAGGGTGGATTATTTTAGAAGTGTAAATGTTTTTCTACAGGTTTTGGGTAGTCCATTTTTAGAGGGAGTTCCGCCAAATTGTTGGTAGAATTTCTTCTAAGGTGGGCCCCGCATGGCCACTTTGGATTTCAAGGTGAAATCTGGGGCGAGTCATGTCATCATATGTATTGAAATAGTCCTTAGTTGTGGAACTCAGAAGCTCGGATCACAGACAAGACTCGGAACTCAACTCATCTCAGCATCCTCAAATGGTAAGTCTGCATTCAAGTGTGTTATGTTACTTTTAGGAGTGAACAAGTTCTTCTATCCTAGATTAGGATAGCATAGGTTTCTGTTTGCTGAGTTGCTGAGTCTGACGTGCTTCTTAGTGTAGTGAATGGGCTTACTATGAGACAGTGTTTATTATCCATGCATATTAAAAACGTTTTTAAAAGCCCATGCACAATAGAAACCCGAGCGTAGCTCTAGTGTCTCATAAGTATAAATACATGGTTGTTGAGCATGAGAGGGTTACGGTTTCTCTTTAGAGAACTTTGAGCTTAAAAAGTTTTTCGATAATTCTTCATGAGTTGTTCCATGTTTAACTCTTGAAGGATTATCATCATATCAAATACCTTCTTTCAAAGCCTTGGTTTTATGCTTCCGTGTGTGCTGCATTCATGCATGGTTCGTGCCTTGAGGTGATTGACAACCGAGTCTAGGGTTGTGCCATTTCAAGATTGAAGAAGGTAATCAGATCCACTTTCCAGATTCAATAGCAAAGACAAGATCAAGCTGTCGTTCTAGTAGGGTTCTAGTAAGTAGAGTTTGTGTGAATTCTTTATGTACTAATCTTTTGTTAGTGGATTTTTTTCCGGCATAGTGCCCATAGTTGTTTACCTCTTAGGAGGGTTTTACTGCGTCAACATATCGTGTGTTGTTGATCTTATCTTATACTTGCTTTGTGTTAACTGTTGGCCTATTGACAGCATCCCATTAGGCTGGGTAATTTTGTTTTTGCAATTTCATCATTCCTTTGCACAAAATACATTCTATGCAATGATAGTTTTATGGGATGCAATGATAGTTTTATGGGATAATTACCACTAAGTAATGGTATACCTTGAATTGAACTGAGAGAAACAAAAAATTCCGTTTACAAACAGATTAAGTTTGGATTAAAATGGCTACAGAATATAACTAGCAATTATAGCTTATTCCTCTAAATAGCAACAAAGGAACAAAGAAAATAAGGAATTTAAGGATTTAGCACTGAAGCGGGCTTTTGCCGATTTTGTTCTTAGGAATTGTGGTGCTGCATTGAAAGCAATTTGCAATTATCAGAAATTCAAATCAATCTCTGGGTCAATCTTTCTTTTGTCTCTCCCTTCTCCTTCTAAATGCTCACTCCCAATTACTCTTCATTGAAAGCTATCAGTGATTGACCCAGAAAAGCATGAATCAATCCAAAATGCAAACCCCAAATTCGAGGGCACATATAAAGAGGATAAAATCAACAAAAGTAAGCAAATAAATTGAAGGATCTCGAATCTTAGACTAGAAATTGCCCAAAACCAATTGAAGAAGCAGCACCGGTGGATAGATGATCATGTATCAGCGCGAACCATGGAGACTCTGATACCATGGTATCAAACCTAGAAACTCTATGACTCTTTCGACCACATCAGTTCGAATGTTCTTCGGATCCAACCAGAGTCAAGTCATACTAAACCGGAGATTCGTATATGTTTTCAATTCGATGTTACCAACGGATCAAATTTCTTCTGCGCAATCTTGGTTTGTGAGAGTGAGGAACAGAAGAACGGGAGAGAGAAAGAAAAGTTGCGAAGGAAAAGAGGGGGTGAAATAGAAAAGGAATTGTATACCATTAGATATAGCAATCGACACGTGTCTTCATTTAGTGAAAAGCTCAGGCAGGCTAGGCAAATTAGGAGCTCAGGAGAGGATCCTCTCCCATTATTCACATGCATATCGAGGATTTAAACCTGGTATAAGATTTTCATGAGATTTGGTGAATCTCTTAATTATCAACTTATTTGGTATTTGATCAAGGTTGCAGTACTCTATTGATGTCCAGTATATTTAGTAAATAATAGGTCCTTTCCTTTTAAGTTGAAGAAACTAAACGATACGATATGGTTGTAATAGATATGCTATACTTGTTGGAAGCCTACTTTTGTGAGGTTACTCTGAGTTCAAGATCAAGTTAGATGTAATTTCAACTTGATATCAGAAGTTTATGTGGTATGTGGAATCTAGTGTTGTACATACCACCTATATCACATACCGCCAAGCATAAGCAACAACCTCTTAGGTGGGCCCCGGGACATGGCTAGTCCTGCTTACGACATGCATCTGGTAGTCCGACACCCGAGCTACCTCGCTATGGTGGAGGTCGGCCGATACCTTGTAGGGAGGCCACCCTCCCATGCTCTCCAAGAGGCTTCAAGAGAAGCAATATGTATGTTGTATCCCACTTTGGAAATATAGAATAGAGTGGGGCTTCCTTTAGCTATAAAGGGAAGTCCTCCCCTTCTTAGAGAGGGGGATCCATATACTTGTATCACTACAAATGCTACTTGGCCTCACTACTAGTGGAATCTCTAAGTGGACGTAGCCTTGCCTCAAGGGCAAGGTGAACCACTATACTTCTTGTGTCTCTCCCTTTCTCTTTCTCTCCCCATCATGATCCACACTTAGTTCTCGTTTCGTATTCTTCAACAGAAACAAGTGTACTATGTGTTATACTTGCATAGTTGCATATGTTCACCGAATTTTTTTCCAAGAAATTTGTGTCTACTAACATAAGAACTTTGATGCCAGCCTTGTTCAAAAGGCCTTAGATCCACCACCTCCTAATGTTGGAGTTGAAGAAGCGTTGAATTTGCTGGTTCATATGCAGGGGTATAAGCTTGGGGAGCTTCGGAAAAATGATGAAGTCTCTGCTTGGGAGAGCAGTTAAGAGCACCAGATGGTTTTGTATTTTCATATGTGGAATGAGGGGTTAATTTTGTCGTCAATACATATATCTAGGAGCTATTAGAATTATTTTTTGTGTTTTAATGTATGGATGATGGGGAAATACGTCATTTCTAGTACTTCTGATTCTTTTATGTACGAATTGGAGTACTTCATTTGATGAATTGGATTCAAATTTCTTTCCACTATTGATCAGTACCATTATTTAGGTAATAATGGAGTATTAATTTTGCCCGGCCAATTCTGATCACACAATGATCAGGTAACAATCATACTACACTACCTTACAACATAATAATTCTAACTCATGTTGTCTGATAAGCAATCAAACAACAGACTAGACAAGAACTCAGTTGTCCTAATCTAAATCATACAACAGAAAAAAAAAAAAAAAAATGTTGTCTAACAAGCTTAACATACAATAGCTTGAAAACAAGTAATGTTGTCTTAAGGCAGTGTCTCAATTGCTGCGCAGGGCTGCCCATGATATCTGCCGAGCTATCGCACAACACTTATAACACATACATGTCGCCTGTCTGTTTCTCAAACAACTGTGTTTCACCGATGTCTGAATTTTCAACAGAAAACGTCTCAGTCTACAACGGTGGCACTCCAAATCAGACAACAGTTTTCTCCCGTCGTCTGATAAGGTTTTTGGCATGGTGTTTCTTTTATTCAACCAGTGAGAGAATCGAATCTCTCTAAGTGAAGATATGGTTTGAGAGATGGGGAGAGATTCTTTTTTCGGAACGTTGTAAGAGAGGCTGACCCAAATTGGGGAAAAGGGATAGGGTTGAAGAAGGCAAAGAAATGATGACTCTACCCTTCAAAAGTTAACGGGGTTAACGTTAAAAGTGATTCCATATATATATATATATATATATATATATATTGGGTTGGACTAAAAAGTCCAGTGTACCAATTTGATATGTTCGAAACTTGAAGTATGAAAGTTATTAGTAGACTAAAGTTCAAATACAATTTGTGATTTTTCTCCAAAAAGAAATATATAGACTAGTCAAGTTTAATAATAATTTCTCAGTCTTTAATTACTAACTCTTTTACACTAGACCAGAAGAAAAAAAAATCTCGTTTACTCCAATTTAAATAGAAACCTCTGTGAATTGATATATGGCACATAATTGAAGAAACATGCTAGTACAGCCACATAACACAATGGCTCATGGCTTTCTTCTCTTCCTGATCTTCAAATTCTCGTCCAACATATATACAAAGATTCAGGCATGCAACCAAACTGAACTCAGCTCTCTCTTATCTTTTGCCCACACTGTCTGGCTGGCAGATCTGTCTAGCTGAAAGTCTCAATTTAAAGGAGGGGACAGATATGTCTGGCAAAACAACAGTTACCCATAGATTTTAATTTGTGGGTAATAAAACTTTCTCACACAGATTTCAGTGTGTGATGGATTTTAGCCACGGTATACGAACAGATTGAGTTACCGTGTAGTTTAGTGGGAGGTAATACTCATCTCACATGGATTATTTTGTCTATGTGAATATTAGACGTGGGCCCACTATCTTTCCATTAATATAAATTATCATAATGGAGTGCAGTCGGTGTGAACAACACTATTTCACACAGATTTCTGTGCCAAATATGTAAACACTAGTTCACACTGATTTATGTGTAAAATGCAATTCATACAGATTTCTGTATCAAAACCTATAACCTTATTGACACAGATTTCCGTGTCAGATCCATGTACCCTAAGTACTCTCACTGATTTCTGTGTGTAATAGTGACAGCATTTTAAAAAAAAAATTTGCTAATTAATTTGCAACATAAACATAATAATACTTTTATTCTGAACAATAAATATACTTCAAATATTTACAATCAAGTGAACAAATCCACAACTCAATTGAACATGAATAAACTTTACGTTCATAGTAAGATGTTCTTACATTCCTAGTATACATTGTTGTTAAAAGTAGAATATTACTAAGATTTCCCCCTTTAACAACATAATCCTTGTCCAAGAATAAGCATACATCAAAATGCTTTGAGGACTAACCATCAAACTAGATAATGGTAGGTGAAACTAACACTTTTAGTTCAGCTGTGAATCTGGAACAGTTTGAAGCATTTCATGTCAATACACATCATTGATGGCTGAGGATGGAATCACAATAGAATGGTTAAGGCATTGCAACTTTGCAACCACACCCCAGTTAGCTAGTGAAACTCCTCTTTAAGCTTCTACTACAAATGTAATACAATAATGAGAGGAATATTTTCTTAAAACAAAGCAAGTGAAAAACAACTTTTAAAAGTAATTGAAACTCCAAGCTCACTAGGTTGTTCAAACTACCAAGCTCGTCTGGAATTAGGGATGTCAATTCCGACACGACCCAATAACACGACTCGAAACCGGCACGAAATAAAGCTGGTTGAACCCGCACGATTAAAAAGCGGGTCTGCGGTGGGTCAACCCGCCATGACCTATTTAACAAATGGGTCGGCCACGGGTCAACCTGGCAACACGAAATGAACCCGTCTAACCCGATTGTGTTATGTTTCTTCTTGAAATTTTGGGCGTTCGGAGTATTTGATCATAGTATTAGACAATTTGAAATATTTTGCTTTTTAATTATTGGATTTAATTATTTATGAATTATATATAATTATTTATATTTTTCGTTTTGTGGAGTTTTTAATGAATTTAATGAATTTATGCATTTTTTTAGTTAAATGGGTCCCATTGTTAAAGCTTAAATGGGTCATTCTGTCTAACAAGGCACGACTTATTTATTAAATGGGTTAAACGGGTTGAAAACGGGTAACCCGTTTAATAAACAGGTCGAGTTTGGGTTTAAATTTTTGACACGATTATTAAATGGGTTGGGTTTGGGTTTATATCTTGCGACACGACAAATACATTGACCTGACTCGAACTTAATCCGACACGACCCATTGACAGCCCTATCTGGAATATTACCATTTATATTATTACTATTGTAATAACCTCAATTTTCAATCAAAGCAAAACTTGGTGGTCCATTAGAAGTGTTGAACAAGAAACAAAAAGAATAAAGTTTGAGTGTTCAATTATGTATGTGTGTAGCGGCATGCCGTACCAAATGGAGAGCAAGGAATAATCAAATTATCACTTACTATAATCAAATTGCCGTATTTTTTCTGAATTTGGCACAAAGAGTAGTAGCGATTACTTTTAATAAAAATTGTGTCGTGTTCCATGTTTCGAGCTATAGTGGGAAGTAGTGCTACAGCTTTGTTTCTTTTATATTGTACGTAAAATGGTGGAAGGTGGTATGCTAGCTCAGAAAAGACTTTCTCTCTCCCCCTTTCGAGCATCCGAGCCCAGAAGAAAACAAAGTAAAAGAAAACAGAGCAAGCTTTGCCGACCGAGCTCTCCCTTCTCCGCCACCTCACGACCCCAGACGACTTCCCTCGTGCTCGCGTCGACCTTGTGCAGCTTCCAATGGCAGCCTTACTCCGCGTCATCGCCTGCAGAGGCTGTGGAAGCCTGTTCCGCTTTGAGGCCGATTTGAAGTCGATCCTAATATCTCGAACTACCGACCACCAAAACTCAAGATTCTTGGCTCATTAGACTCGCCTCAACTTTTTGAACAAGCACCAAGAAGGACCGGACCTGGGTAGATCTATTTGACGTTCGTCGGAGCTCAACCTGTTTAGATCGAAAAACAACCTTTCGATCTGGATATCTTAAGTTACAGACCACCATTCCTTGTGATTCTTAGCCTGGTGAACTCACCTTGAGTTTCTGAACAAGTATCCAGAAGGGATCGAGGCGAGTGGTGGAAGTTTTACGTCGAATTGGAGCTCGCCAGTTTCTGCAAATTTTCCGGCCACCTTGACTGATTCTATGGAATTTCGACCCCTTCCAGTCATTTCCAGCTTACATGCTAGTTAGGAAAGTTGTTAAGCTTGATGAGTTGAAGAATAGCAGCCCGGCCCCGACACCATTGGTGCTGGTCGGCGGCGGCTCTGCCACTAACTCCGGCGGCCCTTTCCGGCCACCTCCGGGGGTCACAAGAGCAGTTTCTGTGCATTTTAGATTCTATATTTCAATATGATCATTTTGATATGTTATATTCAATTTTTGGATATCGTATGATTAAGTTATGAATTTTTTTACGTTTCGATCGATTTCGATTGTTCAATTTGCGATCTGTGAAGATCAGACAGTCCGATGGACTTGTAGTTTTGATATGTTGATCGTATGACTGTCCCGATGACTTTGTGTGGTCATGGGCGAAGATCCGACCATTGGATCTTCGTATAATTGAGAAATAGTAATTCGGAATGCGATTCGTGAGAATCCGACCATTGGATTTTCATATAAAATTATGGAGAGGTTAGTAAGGGAGATTCAGGAAGATCCGACTTTTGGATCCGACCGTTGGATCATCGTTTAATTATGTTTATGAGTTGGATCATCGTTTAATTATGTTTATGAGTTGTTGGCTAAGTTAAGATCATATTGGATTAGGTGATCGATTGATTGATTTGGTGGACGATTCGTGAAATTGTTGTTTGAGCTGTTAAGAAGACGCAGCTGGATTCGAGGTGAGTAAATCGCACATGGTTCATTTACGAACCGAAATTCAGTGATTTATATTCAATTGTGAATTTGTGGAAAATTTTTTTAAGAAAATAAATATTTTTTTTAAATTATATGGACTTGTTCAACTACGGTCCAAAGGTAAGTAAAATGTATTTAAACTATAAAATGAATTTCTTGATTTTTGTTGCTGTGAACTATAGTTGGTATTAGTGTTCATTCCTGTGAGGGTGACTACGTATACACACACACACACACAGACATGTGGAAAATATATTGGATGGTGTGGCATTTGGGAAGTGTGGAATTGATTTGATTGATTTACCGTTCCAAGCATTACTCTTTCAAAAATATAAATTATTGTATATTGTTGAGTTGATTTTGATGAAGAGTAAATGAGTAAAGTGTGATAATTGACTCGTGTGGATTGATTAAATGATAGAGTCGAGTACTCTTATCACATTGATGATTGAGGCAGTTATTATCGTAAGATTGAACCTTGGCCGAGGTGACAGGTTATGATTCAGTTAGAGCAATAGTCTGTCTTCCATTGTACTTCTTGGGGGATAACTGTGAATTATCGCACCCTTGGGTGCAACGTACTGCTTGGGGGATGACTTTGTGTTATTGCGCCCTTGAGTACAATATACTTCTTGGGGGACACATAGTATATTATTGCACCCATGGTATATTTTTAGTGTAAAAGAGAGTGCGGGGTTGTTCTTTCTTAGTCTTTCAGTGGAACTTGAATGGATAAGAAAAGTTTTATTGTTTTCTTAGTGATCATTGTGAGATGTGAGTTGATTGATGCTTGAAGTGACGTTATGCACTTCAATTACTTATGCTAAGAAATACTTGAGTTGAAATTGTTAACTTAATTGTGCAATTCTTAAATTTACTCATACGGGCTTTCAAAAAGCTTACCGGATTTTGTGTTGTTGCAATCCCGGTACACTATTCAAACGGTGTAGCGGATAATCCTACAAGTCAGGAGAACCAGGGCGGTGATCGTGCGGTTTAGAGTATTAGTATTTGATTTACAGCATTTGTATTTGTGAGGTGAGTTATGCTCTTTTGAGCCTTACAATTTGATTTGGTGAGAGTGTGCTGTAATAAATAACTTGAGGATTTGGTTTATGTAATATTGAGTGATGTGAGGTGTGTTTGTTTCTGAGAAAAAAATTCAGAACGTTATTTGTAATTGTTATTATTCATGTTTCAGATTTGAATTGGTTATTCAAAATTCGGGGCGTAACAACTATAAAGTTCCCTGTCAAGCAAGAGTCATTTGAATCCACATGAGTTTCACTTTCTAAAGAAACAAACCAACTCCAACACACATTACTAAACTTTGAACATAACCAGATCATACAACAAGATATTGCCTTATTTAGTTTCTAAGACTGACCCACAAACTCTCAGTGTTGAAGGAAGATACACTAGGTCAATCAAGTTGGCTAGTTTCTTTGGATTATCTGTCACGGCTTTCTTAATCCCCTATGGCAACATTGTTCTCACTAACTTCTTGGTCTAGTTCTTTTGAAAACTCAAACACCATTGGCCCTGCACGGTAGAGACACATGGTAAAGCTTATTGCAGCAGCTAAAGCTTTTACAATACTAATGTTCCTACCACTTCATGTATTCAAAAAAATGTATAATAGAGGCACAACAAAGTATCACAGATAAATAGGACATCATTAAACAGGTGTTCAAACTATTGCAGGCACATGCTATATCTTCTCAACTTGGAACAAGATACACTGTTGTACTTGTACATTATCCCTGAGTTTATATGGGTACTAAAAGTCATTAATATAATTGAGAGTTGGACCAGAAGTAATACCAAAGTCTGGAGGGTTATATTTGTAAGAATCACAGATGAAGCTCTTGCAAATAAGTTCTGTATTCGAGGCTGAACCAAATCTGAACATGAGAAAAGATTTAAGTGCCTAAATATACAGCAACTAGATTTATTCCATATACCTTCATATAGAAAGATTGATGCAGCGACGGAATCAATTCACTAATGTTTATCGAGTAATTTTTTTTCAAGTGAAATAGTTTTAATTGTGGCTCACACATGACAACATTCTGTGGAAGTGAGATTCATATGATCTGAAGCTCAAGTTTCTAGGAGTCTAAGGTTATGATAGCTTTAGATTTGATAAAACAGGGTAAGCTCACACAAGATCTCAATCCAAAATTTTGTATCACCTGAAGTACAAAATGCAGTCTTCAGGGTAAATATATGTTTCCGAAAAAAATATAATTAACTGACCTATATCATAGGCAGCATCATATTGGCCCCTTTCAATCATTGCTAGCATCCGCAGGAAATAATGGTTGCAGAACAAACCAGGAAAATATATAGATAAACGAGTCTTTTCATCTCTATAAGCCTTTCTCTTCCTTATTTCCCATCTGGGTTTTCCTCTCTCTTCATCATCATCATCATCATCTTGCTGTGTTCTTTCATCTTCTTTTGTTCTGCTGAATTTGAATTTGAAAGTGTACTTATAGCAAATGTGAAATGTGGCTGGATAAGATATGAACAACAAAGAAGCTATAATCTTGATCGATTGAAAGCATTCTTAAGGAATATATAATCTGCAACTAGCACGAGCTCTAATAGCACAAATTACCATTACCTATTCCAAAAGTGGATATGCGAGGGGATATCGCATCCTCACTTGCAAGACACTTTTTTATTTCATCGCATATTTGTCTCTCATCTTCAATTGCCCCATCAGTAACCAGGAATAGGATAGGAAGTGAACCCCTAGAGTTGGATAGCATATCTATTGCTTGAAACGACAAGGAGAAGAAAATGATTTAATCCCAATTGTTGTTTAGATATCTTACCACCAATGCAGAATATATAAAATGAGAAAAGTAGTTGGCCCCTCAAGAAGGGAAACTCAACGAATTACCATGTAATGTGACTCAATACATGACTGTTTCTACTGAAGAATACGGTAACCAAGAAGCATGATGAGGAGAGAGAGAGAGATATGACACCGTATGTATAGTGGTTCACCTTGCTCTTGAGGCAAGGCTACGTCCACTTAGATATTTTACTATGAGTGAGGTCAAGTGACCTTTGTAGTGATACAAGTGTGGGGATCATGGATCCATCCCTTCTAAGAAGGGGATGACTTCCTCTTATAGCTAAAGGAAGTCCCCATCTAGTTTAGATTTCCGATGTGGGACAATAATACACATATTTGCTTCCCTTGAAGCCTCTTGGAGAGCATGAGAGGGTGGCCTCCCGACTAGATACCGGCCGACCTCCACCATGGCAACGTAGCTCGGGTGTCGGCCTACCGGATGCATGCCATAGGCGGGGCTAGCCATGTCGTGGGGCCCACCTAAGAGGTCGTTGCTTATGCTTGGCGGTATGTGATATAGGTGGTATGTACAATGACCATGTTAGAAATGCATAAAAATAATCCAGATGCCAACATGAGCTAATTTCCCCTCAAAATTTCAATAGCAACTAAGTACAAGTCTGTCAATTAATAATTCCATTCTAAAACTCCAAACCGAGCTTCAGGGGAATTTAATTGAACACCTGGTGTGCAATAAACACCTACTTCCACAAAAACAAACATTTCAAGAGAAAAAATAGTGCATTGATCTCAAAATTCATATTGAAAAAAAAAAACGATTCTAGAGTGGAGAGTAACAATCATTCAGACTTCACTCTTAACACAGACTGTAGGTAAGCAACCAACAAAGATAGCAATAGGAACATTACTGGCCTCACAGAAATTTCAAATAAACAAATTCCGATTATGATAAAATAAGATAGAGGCGTGCCTTTGAATTTGTATATTGCTTTCGATCCTACAAGAGGTAAATTGTCGATGATAAGATCTTAACTCTTCAGGCGCAGATGAAGCTCTAAGAGAGAGAGAGAGAGAGAGAGAGATAAAGCATAAATCAATTTAATCGAAAATGAATAAGAAAATTTCAAGGTGCGAAGATGCAATATCTGAATACTGAATCAAATTCAACAGAAGAAATATGAGAAAACCGAAACTTCCATGGTGAAATTCCACCTTCTTTCTTCCAACAAGCTTGGAATTTAACTAGTTTCAATGTAAGAAACAACTCCTTCTCAGGTTCCAACCCATCCTGTATTTGTCTTCATTCCCCTTGATACAGCTATTTGATTTTTCCTTGAATAAATTTAATGGCAGTATTTCTCGTGGACTGGGGAAGTGTTCGAAACTCCAGGTTTTTCGTGTTGGTTACAATGACCTGTCTGGCTTTCTACCAGATGACATCTACACAGTTTCAACACTCCAAGAGGTTGCATTACCTCAAAATTCACTGTATATAGCCATAAGTGAAAGACTTGTCAACCTCCAAATATTTGACCTTAGCTCTAACGACTTGAGTGGTGGACTCCCTGCAAGTATTGGTAAGCTATTCAAGTTGCAAGTCATGCTCCTTGATTTCAACAATCTAGAAGGGCCTTGGCCCCCATCTCTGATGAATTGCACAAACCTTATAGACCTACGTATGGGAGACAACAACTTGGCAGGAGATATCTCATTATTTGATTTCTCCAAACTTAGTCAACTTACTAAACTTGATCTCAGGAAAAATAACTTCTCTCGTACCTTGCCACTAAGCCTCTACTCGTGCAAATTGCTGAAGGCAATTCAACTGAGTGAAAACAATCTAGAGGGAGAAATACAGCCTGAGATTCTATCATTGAAATCCTTGTCCTTCCTTTCAGTTGGTACAAATAGATTAACCAATATTACAAAGGCACTACACATACTAGTGCATTATAGAAGCCTCGTATTCTTATCCTTTAAATCGAGTTTTATAGGTGAGGAAATGCTTGCTGATCTTGGCATGGTAGGCATTGATGGATTTGAAAATCTTCGAATTTTATCTCTGCATAACTCTGATGGTCAAATACTTGTATGGGTATCTACACTCCAGAAGCTAGAGGTCCTGTTTCTGTCTTTAAATAGAATCACAGGGTCAATTCCTAGTTGGTTGGAAATCTTCCGAGGCCCTATTATATCAAATTGAGTTCCAACCAACTTTCAGGTGAATTTCCAAAGGATCTTTGTAGGCTACCTATGTTTATATCTAAACTGACAGCAGCTCAAGAAGATGATACTGAACTAGAATTGCCTCTCTACTTGTCCCAAGGTGCAACATTTTTACAATACAAATTGTCTTACTTCCCTCCAGCAATATACATAAACAATACCATTAGTGGGAATATACCTATTGAGATTGGCCAATTGCAGCTTCTTCATGATTTGGGACTTCACATCAACAATTTTCCGGCAACATTCTGCTTCAAACAAGTTATGACTCAAATCCTCACCGGTTTACCCTCTTTCTTCTCTCAGATTCATGGCTCATGCAAAAGCATAAATTCACTCAAGTTATATGTGAGAGAGATAATATATAAGACAAACAAATAGCTCACATATAATAGAAAGAAAAAGCTTTTTCTGAATTTTTTTTTTTTTGAAGTATGATCTCATAAAGGATATCAACTACTTGCACAAATGGACCAAAGTCATAGGTTCAAGTCTTATAACTCATCTCCACATATCAAATGCTGCTCTTTTCAAGGATCAAAGAGGCCTTACAATTAAGGTTGTAATGGGGCCAAGGTTTAGGGTTTATAGAAATGAAAGGAAAGAAAAATCACAAAGTCCTAAAAACCTACTAGAGCTCTTGTTGATGTAGAGAGACAATCTTGAAATTCCATGAAAGTATGAAATTTTTGAGACTAACGTTGAAAGGCTTAGTGTGTTTTGTTTGTTTGTTTTGTGTTGTTAGTTTTTTTGTTGTTTTGCTCGAGGACTAGCAAAGTCTAAATGTGGGGGTATTTAATGTGCTCATATTTTCCTATATTTCTTTGCCTCTTAATCTTAGTATTTATGCTTAGTCCTCCTTATTTCGAGTCATTGTTCATTGCGTTTTTGTGTTCATAGTTTGGATTAATTAGGTTAGAATTTAAATTGATTATCAATCCTCAGTTGGAACGACCTCGTACTTGCATACTATACTAATGACGATTCGTGCGCTTGCGAGTTTTAATTAAAATTGCACAACAAGTTTTTGGCGCCGTTGCCGGGGATTGACGATTGATTTTGATTCTAACTTGATTACCAATCTGATTTTATATTTTGTTTAGTTAGTTTCTACAATTTTTGGTTTTAAGTTTGCTAAATATTTATCTTTTTGTGTTTCAGGTTCTGTACCTTCTTTTTGACGTAGATTCTGGATATCCTCCTGGAAGTTTTACTAGGCTTATTGCATATCACCAGAAAGCTACGCGAGTCTAGTCTTCAACGAAAAAAGCAGATCATCATTCGGAGCTGTGAGCTAAGAGATATTTGAGAAATACCGAACAGTGCTCAATCTGCACGGAAATTTTTCCTGATGACTTCTGCGATCTTTTTTTACTTCAACATCTGCTTTGTGCTATTCTTCATAAATCCTAGGGAGCTCTAAACTCTTCTCTTTACTTTCTTGTTTTTATTTTTCACTTATGTCTTCTCCATGCTTTTATGTGCATTGCGTGCTTTAATTCTTTCAACATTGAGGACAATGTTAGATTTAAGTGTGGGGAATGGATTTTGATTTTTGTTTCTATTATGTTGTTAGTTTTGTGGGTTTATAAAAAAAAATGAATTTTTTTTTTTGTTTTCTTTGTTCTTTTTGCGTCTTTGTTTTTTGTTTTTGTTTTCTTGAGTCTTAAGATGCCTTTCAACAACTATGATGAGTATATATTTCAGAAATCATGGCTTAAGAGGATCATAAAATTGAGATGATGTTTGACTTTATATATTTGGTTAATGAGGATGTATGATTGTCATATGTATGTGTAGTGGATGTGGCTTTGCTTACATGGTACAGAAAAGAGTATGTTAAGATAAGTTTTTGATTCATACATAACCTATGTGAGATATTTGAGCCTATTTTCCTTTCCTTTGTTGAGTGTTAAATGAAAAAAAATATATGTCATCTTATTTTCTTGGCGATGATTTTGTTGATCTCATTATTCTTTCACCTTGATTGATTGTTTTCCATAGATTAATTTTAATGGACTATAGAATACTAGAATTCACTCTTATATTTGTTGAGACTTTTATCAATATATGCTTGGACCTTGGAAAAGATAAAGGCACCTTAGAAAATTACCACCATTGCCAAATAGCCATGTGTTCTTATTTGTGTGCACAAGATGTGCAACCCCCTAGATAAACCCCTTTGAGCCTACATTAATTCTTTTCTGTCATCACTCTCATAATCCCTAAACCCTAACCTTAGTATAGTTTTATCCTTACCATTATTCTAAAAGCATAGTAGCTAGAGCTAATTTTTGAGACATACAAGAGGTTTTTGGGGTCAAGAATGAGATGGCCGGAGAAGAGAAGGAAGTTCAAGTGCGGGGGTAAGACTTGTCCATAGAAAAAAATGCATGTATGTATATGCCGTGGAAAAAAAAAAAAAAAAAGAAGAAGAAGAAGAAAGAAGAGAAGAAGAAAAAAAAATTATATCTGACGGCAAAAGAAAAAGGAGTAAGTGTTTATGGATTTTAGTCCCCTCATTGTGGATTTGGAGTTTGCTTTGAAGTGAAGGCCTATTCAAGAAAATTTGGTCTTTGTCCAATTCATAAGTGTTCCAAGGAAGTTTATCCCCTTATGAGCACATCACATTCCAGAGAAAATATCCAACCTCAAGAACTTGGAGGTATTGGATATCTCCACAAATCATTTGTCTGGAAAAATCCCATCGTCATTGGCAAGCCTTAATTTTTTGAAATATTTTAATGTTTCAAACAATAATCTTGAAGGACAAATACCAATAAGCATATTTCACAGCATCAACTATCAATTTCGCATCATTCAATACCATGCATCAGCAAGTCCACTAGTGACAAAATCTATATGCTCATACATCAAATCAACATTCAATTTCACGATCGTAATTCAAAACCACTTCAAGTAATGTTTGAAATCATTTTCACGTCTGAAGGCGAATTACAAAATCACACAATCTACGAGAATCTACCCAAATCAACTTGAGGAATCAACTCACACAAGCAATTCACTCATTCTTTTCTTTTCCAAAACTCAACATCATTTTCTCAAAAGAAAACACGTGTCACTCCGTGACAAATCATATTGATTGAAATCTCAATAATTCAAATATGAAAGTCAAAGTCCGTCATGGATAATACAAGAAAGACCACTCTCAAGACTCTATTTTAAAACGTGTACTCATGAGTCTTAAGTAACCTCTCCCCGTTATCCCGATGAAGTACCCTGGCAGACAGACTAGAGCTCTAAGTCTCTAACTGATTGCAACCAATCACCCAGCTAAAGGCTTAGTTCCCGATATCATGCCATGGTCATCCTCTATGACCCAATCTCCTGACCCTTCCTGGTCTTCAAATCCATCTTGTCTTCAGACCCAACTCGTCTTTAGGCCAAAATATTTTAAAGAAGTCGCGATAGACTTGAAATGTTACACCGATTACGATAATCAACTATGACCCAATCTCGGTCACCATCTTTGACTCAATCTGGATCACCATCCATGACGAAGATCAAAACATTAAGTGAGTCGCATTGGACCCAAAATGTTACACAAATCTAATAAAAGATTTCCTAATCTTGCTTATTGTCTGTGACAACACTAAAACATTAAGCGAGTCGCACTGAACTCAAAATGTTACACTAATGACAGGACCCGCCCCAGATTTAACCCTGAAATCCGAACTGGCCCTGTGGGGCCCACCTTAGAAGAAATTCTTCAAAAAATTTGGCAGAACTTCCCCTAAAATGGACTACCCAAAACCTGTAGAAAGGAAATTTACACTTCTAAATCACCTATCCTTATTCTCCTGGAGCCACCCTGCTCCCCAAATCACAACATCGTCCAATTCACATAACACAAAACGCAACTTGAATAACATTAATCCCACAGGTAGTCAGAGCAATTCTAATAAAAAGGGTAAACAAGGAAAACCTACTTCAAAGGAAAACACGGAAGCCATGTTGTTGACTATGCCTCATCTCCATGTACGCCTGACCTCAACTAATTTCGCCTGCAAATTGGGCATTTGAAACCGAAGGGCCCAGGAGAAAGTAATTGAGAAACACGTCAGCGTGAGTAGACAAAAATAAACAACTAAATAAATAATTTAAAAGAAATGAAGTTGTATTACTTTCCCACGGATTTAAATTCATAAAACTTCGATGCATGCAACGTTTATAAAATGTATGTCGTTAAAACTCGAAGTCTCGTGAAAACATACCACTCCCCGCTGGTTAAGAGAATCGGACTAGCCCTGCTAGTCAAGTAACAAATAAAAGGATATGGGGAAAAAATGTCACCATACGGGTAGGGTAAAGGAACCCCTAACCTCGACTGCCACCCACACATAGATTGTGTGAGGAGGAGACTAATAACCTTGACTACCACTCACGTGAGGAAGAGAATAAATCACCTCGACTGCCACTCACAAACATAAAGTAAGTGAGGAGGAGACACAATCAGAACGACCTAAATATGGTGAGGAAAACAATCAAAAAACAATAAATCCATAAAGCTTCCCCGATATCTCATGAGAAAAAGGTATATTCCAATGGCGTAGCCTCGCACGCCAAAATATTCTCTAAATCATAACAAATAGGCGAGATCAAATTATAAATCGCAGTTCAGAAACAAAACCGAATCAAGAATCATCAATAAGGCATTCCCAATGCCAAAACCGAAAGTTGATAAATAAACATGAAATAAAATTCCATCGAAATCTCATTTCGAAAACTCTTTCAGAAATATCAAATCGACGCATGAAAATAAATATGAAATTCAGGAAATCACCTCGGAAAAATAATTCGTCAAAAATCAACATAAATTATAAATTCGAATCCAAGCATAGCAAATTAATATCCGCAAGTCATAACGGAGATAAATCATAATCAATCTCTGAAAATCATTACTGAAAGCAAATCCACGAGATAAACCGAAATCAAATTTCGAAATCAATGCATATGCTCAAAAAGTAATGTGTTAATTAAATAAAGCAGTAATTCAAGAAAATAAACGCATGCATCATTATTTAAAACAAAAGTCCACTCACAGTACTATTCAGGCGATCACACATACGAGTTCCTTCGCAATAACTCGGTACGTCGCCCTGTACACAATTATTTTCTGTGAATGAACTATTCAACAATTAAATACGATTCCCAAAATCAAATCCTCATAAATTATCTCTCCACTTCTTCTCGGATTCAACCCAAATTTTACTTCTAATACCAATTCGTTATCTTAAAGGTTCCAAGTCAGAACCGAGAGGTATCCGACGGTCAGATTCTCATAAATCAATAATCGAAATCCTAAATTTTCAGGAATTCATAATCGATTAAAAACTTCTCCAATTCCAACCAAAATCACATATTCAACCTCTATAAAAATTATATGATTTAACTAGCTAAAAAAAAAGAATTTAAATTACTGTTTAAACGCCACCATTGTTCACGCGCGGCACTGTTCATGCAGCGGCCAACTCCTCCTCTGGCCACCAAATTTCAACCACAGAATCATCTCAACATTCTAAGCATCTTTCATAACTGCAACAAGTTCCAATTTTACCTTTAAACACTCGAAATCGGTAGGTGAAGAAAACCCAGAAATTTCATCCCTAGAATCGGGGATTTCTTTCATTCTCCTTCCTCCGGCTGAATTGGAGCAAGAGAGTTGGTGGTTTAGGACCGTGGAGGACGGGGCTAAAAAGCCCAAACGGTGGCGCCGCCTAAAATGGCCGGAAAACTGCAAATCGATCGAAAAATTTGAAAATGAGCTCGTCGGAGATTAGAGTTGCTGCGCTGTCTACCGCCGTTAATACTGCACGCCGCTGCCACAGGAAGGATGAGGCAGTCCAGAAAAGTCCGGTTTCACGGCCGGAAAAGTCGCCGATGAGGCCGGGAAGCCCACTGCCAGCCATCTCTCTCTCTCTTTACTAGTTCTCTCTCTCTCTTCGATTTCTAGAAATGGAAATCCCAATCTAGAAAGTTTCCCCTTGGGGAAACTTCCACTTATATCTAAATGAGCCCCAAAATTACAAAATTGCCACTATGTTTCAACCCTTATAACTTCTTCGCTACAACTCTGATTTTAACGTGCCCCATATGCACGCGATCGGTTTAACATCCTCTACGACTTTCATGAAGAAAATTTTCTCAAATTTTGGCCCGATCACAAAGCCAACTTTTAAGACCACTAAAAGTACCCAAACGTCAGTAAAAGTGAAAGTAAAGATCGTTTACCGTCCAAATGCCAAGTAAACCATAAATTCCAAGTTCGGGATGTTACAACTAATCTCAATATTTTTCAAAACAATAGAAATCATTATTTCCACAATATATTGTTTTCCGAAAAGTCACGTCTCAAACAATAATGTCAACAAATCATGCATATTGTTTCCATCATACATCAAATCCACAAGGAGATGCATATTTCACATAAAAATAAATAAATACACACACACACACAAGTAGTCATTCACTTTGGAATGCCACTATTACCAACTATAGTCAGAGTTAAATAAATAACTCTAAGACGATAAAGTAACTTTGTTCGTAAGTGAACATTGTGAGATTTACTCAACTCTGAATTCTAATGCGTCTTCACACACAAACCGAGATAAGTACTAATCGCCGCAATCCGCTCAACACACTTTTCACGTACCTAATCACATCAAGGTCACATCTTAATACCACTTGTGGTACGAAAGCATCTAAGTTCAAAGCAAGAGATTAAAGTTCGAATCCTCCATTTGAACTAATACCCAAAAGTAACGCCAACCGAGGTGGACCTCATCCAAGACTACCCAAAGTTTCTAGAACACTCCTTGGATCAATATGTCCAAAAGACAAGTCGATCTAACTGTCAGATCCTTACGAATCGAAACTACAACTAGCATTATCAAACGATCTCCAAACACTACAAATCATATATCAAAATGCGCGTATCGACGAGTAGATGATAATGAAGTAAAGAATTGCCTCAAACATGGCCGGACACCCCGCCATGCACCGCCACAGGCAAGATCCAACCATCCCAAAATAGAGTTTACATCATAAGGATCAACTTTAATACCTGAGACTTGAGCCAATTCGAGATTGCCACCGCAAGCCAAAACATACTGTTCACCAAGAGTTGCAGCCTCACACTGAAAATCAATCAACCAAACCTCCAAGGATAGATAGAGGATGCTGCCAGGAGAAAAATGCGACCGATTTCCCGTCCAGCCATCACCGAAATTGGAAAGAACTAGCTGGGTCTGCTGCCGCCTAGCTTCTTCGCTTCGAACCGCCTTGCACGATGCAAATGGAGCTAGAGGCCATAGTAGGGAGGACTGGAAGGAGGGGAGGAGCCAATCTGGGTGGGTACCGTCATCTGAAGTCATCAGAGGAATGGGTTTCGGCTAGGTTAAGAAAACAGGGTCAGGGTAGGGTCAAGGGTTTCGAGGAGAGAGAATGGAGCGTTTCTGGGTTTCTAATTTCGGAAAGTTTTCTAAAATGTAAGTACTAAATTTCCAAAACTGGAAACTCCTATTTATAGTAATTTTCAAAATTAGTAGAAACTTCTACTGACCATAACTTTCTCATAAGATCTCCGATTTATGTGTGCTGCAAGTCCGCTAACTCGTATCGACGCACTCTACAACTTTCGTGAAGGAAATTTTATAGAGAAACTCAATCAATAAAAAGTCATCTCCTTAACCCCTCGAAAATAAAACGTTTCGAGTAATTATTCGTCCGAAACACTTCCACTCCATTCATGAACCACCAAATCGTCCTAATAATCAACTTAATAATTTCTGGAAAATCATCATAAATTAATAATGAGTTTTCAGGGTATTACACTGACAAAACCTAAACTTAAGTCATTTAACACAATCACCCACTTCAAAACTAGCATCAATCAAGCACAAAGATTAAAGAATTGCATATGGAGACAAAAAAAAATAACAAAAAACAAAAAAAAAATACTAAATTACTTGATTTCATTTACAATACATAGTGATTTGTTTTAATTAATGTGATGCCTTTGTCAAATGTAGGAATGGATGTGTTCACTATGATAATACACCATGGAGAGAGATTTTACACTATCCCTAAATTAAGCCCTAATCTAGCAGTTTTTGTCATAATATAATGCCCTATCACAATCCTAATCCCATAGCATTAATCATTCACATAGCCCCAACTACAGGGAATTAAACAAAACCACCAACACAGATTTGTCCCTTGTTCACTTAAGGACAACATCTGAACCCATTAACTGGGAATTTATGAACATATATAACCAACCAAGCATACAAATCCTATACTTAAGTCATTTAACACAATCACCCACTTCATTACTGACATCAATCAAACACAAAGATTAAAGAATTGCAGATGGAGACAAGAAATAAATAAATAACAACCAAATACTAAATTTCATTTACAATACATAGTGATTTGTTTAAGTTAATGTTTTGCCTTTGTCAAATGCATGAATGGATATGTTCACTATGATTTTTTTTTTTTTGAATAAAGGGCTGGTGCGGCTGCCCTTAAGCCTTGCTTAATGAAATTGTCAAATACAAGGGGGGGGGGGGGGACATTGAGCCTAAACCCCTGATTACAATACACCATGGACGGAGGTTTTACACAATCCCTAAATTAAGCCCTAATCTAGCAGCTTTGGTCATAAAATTATGCCCTATATATAACAGTCCTAATCCTATACTATAAATCATTCACATAGCCCATAGCCCCAAATGCAGGGAACTAAACAAAACCAATTAAACCACCAACACCGGTTTGTCCCTTCTTCACTTAAGAACAACAATTGAACTCATTAGCTGGGAATTTAAGTACATAACCAATCAGGCAGACAAACCCTAAACTCAAGTCATTTAACACAATCACCCACTTCATTACTGACATCAATCAAGCACAAAGATTAAAGAATTGCAGGTGGAGACAAAAAAAAAAAACAACCAAATACTAAATTACTTGATTTTATTTACAATAGGGAAAATTTTGCAAACAGTACACCAAGTAAAGGCCACTAATAATTTCCATACATAAAGTTCCAAACTGAATATTTTGGTACATGGACTTTTGAGCCCGACCCACTATGTAGACACGACGTCAATAACGCCGTTAAATATTACCTTGTAGAAAAGGGTAATTTGGTACTCTCACACTCTAATTCATTTTTTTTGGTAAAAAAAAAGAAAAAAAGAAGGAAAAATAGTTCTCCTCTCTTTCTCTCTTGCTCGCTCGCTCCCCACACCCAAACCCAGAAAGCCAACCTCGTCGAAGAGGTGCGTTTCGATACCACAATTCTGCAACTTGCTGTATTTCTCAGTTCTTCATTTTCCCCTTAAAAACTTAACAACAACAAGACTAGAAGCTCTCCTTCGGAGCTAAATTCCATCGTTTCTTCCAAGTTCAGCACTCAAGAACACTAACCAAAGAACTCAAAATTAACAACCCCTTCCAATCTGGACTAAAACTTGATCAATTAACCAAGAGGGCTTTGAGATCGTCTTACCGAAACAAGGAGAGGTCGTCGGCGATCTTACATGGCGGCGTTGAGGTGCTCATGCACCCGCGGCGGCGAGGGAGGTGGCTCTGGTCGAAGATAGAAGTTGAGGCGATTGGGTTTTGGTGAATAAGGGGGTGCTGATCATAGCCCTAGTGGTTGTCTGGTTCAATTCGAGCTGAAGGTTGGAGAACGAAGGCATGCAGATTAGATGCCATCGGCGGGGGCTTGTACGGCGATTTTCTGTCGTCTGGGGAGAAGTAGATATTGCAGGGATCTTGTTTTTGGGCGTGGTGGTGTTGCCGCTACCGCCGTTGGAGGAGGAGGAGAGAGTGGATGCTGAAGTGGGTGAGCTCGGGCTTCTTCTCACATGAAAACAGAGGTGGGTTTCGTGGAGCCGGAAGAAGGAAGAAGAAAGAGATAAAAACGAAGGAAAAAAAAAAGAACAGAAAAAAAATAATTAAAAAAAAAAGAAAAGAACTGAGGGCATAATAGACATTTTTGTGTCAAATTAACAACGTCAATGACGTCGTCTATTGATACTGGGTCGAGTTCAGATTTTGTGTACCGAAATGATTGGTTCGGAACTTTATGTATAAGAATTATTAGTGGTCTTTACTTGGTGTACTGTTTGTGAAATTTTCCCTTTACAATACATAGTGATTTGTTGAAGTTAATGTGATGGCTTTGTCAAATGTAGGAATGGATGTGTTCACCATGATAATATACCATGAAGGGAGGTTTTACACAATCCCTAAATTAAGCCCTAATTTAGCAGCTTTTGTCACAAAAAATTATTCCCTATAACAATACTAATCCCATACCATAAATCATTCACATAGCCCCAATTGTAGGGAATTAAAGAAAACCACCAACACAGGTTTGTCCCTTCTTCACTTAAGGACAACAATTGAACCCATTAGCTGGGAATTTGAGAACACAACTAACCAAACAGACAGACCCTAAACTTAAGTCATTTAACACAATCACCCACTTCAATTCATTCATGAATCCAGACATTAATCAAACACAAAGATTAAAGAATTGCAGATGGAGACAAGAAAAAAAAAACAGAGAGGAAATAATAGCTAAACTCTAGACAGAGACATTGAAACCCTAAAATAAATGCCACTTCCTTGACAATTAATTTTATTCCATTCTATCATAATTTAGTAAAAAGATAACAAAAGAAAATCTTTTAGAATTAAGGGGGACCATTTCGTTTACCTGAATATATAGGTAATTGGCTTCCCCATCAACATGAAAATATCTCCAATAATTGGCTTCCCCATGCATACGATTACAATATTGATCTTCTATTTTCTTCTGTACGGGTTTGATTTCTTTAGTTCAACCAGTGAGAGAATCAAATCTCTCTAACAGTGTGTTTGGATGAGAAAATTATAAAATCCATAGAAATTTATAAATGATGGAATCTTTAATTCCATCAATCTAAAATTCCATTAATTGCAATTTCTATTGTTTGGTTGCATCTATTTAGGATTTGAAATGTGTAATAAATGAAGAAAGTTTAAAACAAATAAAAATATAAAATAGAAAAAAGTCTTGTTTTGGAAATAAAAATTGAATACTGCAAAGGAATTCGTAAATGACACCTATTTTGGTGGAAATTGAAGTGAGGAATTTAAATAACGAATTCCTTCGTTTTTTTCCACAGAGAAATTTAAAATTTCCAATCTGATAATGCCAAACGAGGGAATTGACTTTTAGGAATTATGAAATCCTCACTTTCAATTAAATTCCATCATTTTTTCCCTCATCCAAACACACTCTAAGGGAAGATACGGTTCGAGAGATGGGGGAGATTTTTTTTTCTAAACGTTGTAAGAGAGACTGACCCAATTAAATTGGGGAAAAGGGATAAGGTTGAAGATAGGCAGGGAAATGACGACTCTATCATTCAAAAGTTAACAGGATTAACGTTAAAAGTGATTCCAGGTATATATGTGGAGTTGGGCTAAAAAGTCCAGGCTACCAGTTTGATATTTCTGAAACTTAATGTATGAAAGTTATTAGCTGACTAGAGTTCATATGCTATTTCTAATTTTTCCCCAAAATGAAATATATAGACTCATGTAGTCAAGTTTAATAATAATTTCTCGGTCTTTAATTCCTAACTGTGAGGCGATTCGCTTTTGGGACCCTGGACCTGTCTATTCTCTTTTTCGGGGCAAAAAGAGTTGCCCTGTTGGTGCCGGAGACGGAGGAGGACCGCGTCTGAAGGCTTTCGTCATTGGCGGGAGGTTGGATCCGATCCGGCTTGCTAGGTTTGTCTGGGCTCGTGGACTTCGGCGATTGGCATTGGAATGGTGTGCTGTGTCATTCCAGTGGGCCGCTCATTCTTCTGGCAGTGGACGTCTTTCTTCCTCCAGTGATTCAGCAGCACGGGTCGGGTGGCGCCGGCGAAAGAATGGGATCATGGGTTTGGGAAGCTTGGGTGCCCAAAGTAGGTTTAATTAGGCATGGGGCTGGGCTTCTTTGTGGGGCTCTACAAGTGTGTGGGTTTTCTCTAGGCCTACGCACTCTTGGGCTCGTGTTTGGGACCCAAGGGGTTGGTGCTGCTTAATCCGGGCTCTAGTTCAATTTTGGATTGGAGCCATGGTTTCATGGTTCTTGGTCTTGAGAGTTCGATTACTAACGTCCGAGTTTTTGACACCCTTGGTCGCCTTCGTCCTCTCGGGAGCCTCACCTTGCTTTCGTGAGGTGTATCTCCCAAGCTATGGTTACGATCCTGGTTACGGTTACTACTACAGTTTCGCTGCTGAATTGATATATGCAGTGCAGTTCTTGGCTTTTCGGCTTCTAGTCATGTTTGAAAGGCATTTAGTCATATCCTGGTTACTTTTCAACATCAGAATGTCAGATGCGCTTGTGCATCCTGTTTTGGTTCATTGCTTTATTTTCGATACTTTTGCATCGCTCCATGTACTTTTTGTTTCACTTAATAAAGCTTATCGTCTTCCTCTCAAAAAAAAAAAAAAAAAAAAAAAAACTCTTTTACACCAGACCAAACGAAAAAAGAAAAAAAAAAGGAAAAAAAAAATCTCGTTTACTCTAATATAAATAGAGGGGAGCTTCTATTCATACCTCAAAAATTGATATTTGGACCTCTCTCTTTTTCCAAATTATAGTTGACTTTGTCAACTCATGTCAAATTACCAATAAGGACACAAAAGGGGGAAAAAAAAACCTCTTTTTTATTTTTATTTTTTTTTAACCCCACCCCACCCCTCCTCTCTCATGATGTCAGTAAGGTTTGAAACTGTGACATCCATGATATCGGTTATCCTAGATATCTAACAGGTCACAGCTCACCGACAAAAAAGAAAGAAAGTATTTTCTTATCTTTACAAACAGTATGTTTCGATGAGGCAATTTGCAAAATTCTAAGCTGTGCATTGCCTATTATATTGCTGCTTGCGCTTTTTAAACTAGAAGTAATTAGTAAATATGTCTCTCTCCAAGCTAAGGAGCATTATGTTGGACTGTCTTTGGAACACCATGACCACTTTCAATATGGTCATCTGTACGTAAATCATAATTAAGTGATGAAAACTTTGAATCCAAAAACTCAGTTTAATTAAAAATTTTGAGAATTTGGAGTAATATTTAAACATCTCAGATAGCAGTATACCAACGTCCTTCTATATTCAATTGATTTAATGAAAAAAATATTGTATTGACTACCAACTAGAGATTATTATTATTATTATTTTTGTGCAGCTTAATTGTATGAAGGGTAAAATAGGATTGTGAAATCTTCAAAAATTGAATGAGGTTCGACTACTGATTTTGGAGGTATGAATAGAACGTAAAAGAAGAAGTTTTTATTGATTTTATTGGACGATGGGCGTTGTGGGAAAATTAGGGAGGTCTAGATAGCAAATTTGTTATCTATAAAAGTAAGTTGGAGGTCTATTAAGTTGAGAGGTCCAAATGCCAATTTTGGAGGTATGAATAGAAGCTCCCTAAATAGAAACATCTGTGAATTGATATACGGCACATATATAATTGAAGAAACACGCTAGTACAGCCACATAACACGATGGCTCATGGCTTTCTTCTCTTCCTGATCTTCATATTCTCTTCCAACATATATACAAAGATTTGGGCATGCAACCAAACTGAACGCAGCTCTCTCTTATCTTTTGCCCACTCTCTATCTCCTCCTTTAAATTGGACTTCCAGTAATTGTTGCCACTGGGAGGGCATCACCTGTAATGACCATGGTTTGGTCACCAATTTATGCTTACCTTCCCAAGGCCTCAAACTCAAAGGAGGTGTTTTCCCTTCATCATCATTTGGAAATCTCACATATCTCACCCACTTGAATCTCTCTCACAATTCACTTTATGGTTTGCTAGATCAAACAGAATTTTTTTTGTCCTCGAATAGTCTTGAGATCCTAGATTTCAGTTATAACCTTCTTTTTGGAGAGCTACCATTTTGCCTACTATCCAGTATCCGGATTCTGGATTTGTCTAGCAATCACTTCCATGGTGAAATTCCACCTTCTTTCTTCCAACAAGCTTGGAATTTAACTAGTTTCAATGTCAGAAACAACTCCTTCTCAGGTTCTATCCCATCCTCTATTTGTCTTCATTCTCCCTTGATACAGCTATTGGATTTTTCCTCGAATAAATTTAATGGTAGTATTTCACATGGATTGGGGAAGTGTTTGAAACTCTAGGTTTTTCGTGCTGGTCACAATGATCTGTCTGGCTTTCTGCCAGATGGCATCTACACAGTTTCAACACTCCAAGAGGTTGCATTACCTCAAAATTCACTGCATGGAGCCATAAGTGAAAGACTTGTCAACCTCACCAACCTCAAAGTATTTGACCTTACCTCTAACGACTTGAGTGGTGGACTCCCTGCAAGTATTGGTAAGCTATTCAAGTTGCAAGTCATGCTCCTTGATTTCAACAATCTAGAAGGGTCTTTGCCCCCATCTCTGATGAATTGCACAGACCTTATAGACCTACGTATGGGAGACAACCACTTGGCAGGAGATATCTCTTTATTTGATTTCTCCAAACTTAGTCAGCTTACTAAACTTGACCTCAGGAAAAATAACTTCTCTGGTACCTTGCCACTAAGCCTCTACTCGTGCAAATTGCTGAAGGCAATTCGACTGAGTGAAAACAATCTAGAGGGAGAAATTCAGCCTGAGATTCTATCATTGAAATCCTTGTCCTTCCTTTCAGTTGGTGCAAATAGATTAACCAATATAACAAAGGCACTACAGATACTAGTGCATTGTAGAAGCCTCGTATTCTTATCCTTTAAATCGAGTTTTATAGGTGAGGAAATGCCTGCTGATCTTGGCATGGTAGGCACTAATGGATTTGAAAATCTTCGAATTTTAGCTTTGCATAACTCTGAGCTCACTGGTCAAATACCTGTATGGGTATCTACGCTCAAGAAGCTAGAGGTCCTGTGTCTGTCATTAAATAGAATAACAGGATCAATTCCTAGTTGGTTGGGAAATCTTCTGAGGCTCTATTTTATCAAATTGAGTTCCAACCTACTTTCAGGTGAATTTCCAAAGGATCTTTGCAGGCTGCCTATGTTTATATCTAAACTGACTGCAGCTCAAGAAGACGATACTGAACTTGAATTGCCTCTCTACTTGTCCCAAGGTGCAACATTTTTACAATACAAATTGTCTTACGTCCCTCCAGCAATATACATAAACAACAATACCATTAGTGGGAATATACCTATTGAGATTGGCCAATTGCAGCTTCTTCATGAATTGGGACTTCACAACAACAAATTTTCCGGCAAGATTCCAGAGCAAATATCCAACCTCAAGAACTTGGAGGTATTGGATATCTCCACAAATCATTTGTCTGGAAAAATCCCATCGTCATTGGCAAGCCTTAATTTTTTGAAATATTTTAATGTTTCAAACAATAATCTTGAAGGACAAATACCAATAAGCTTATTTTAATAAACTCAATGGTTGTTTTCTGTTGACAAAGCTCAGACAACAGAATGGTTGTTTTCTGTTGTCTGAATAATTTTAACGACAGAATGAAAAAATTATGTTGTCTGAATATAGTGTATATCATGGTAAATCAGTTTTCTTAAAAAGGGTTGGTTTCAGACAACAGATTTCTGTTGTGCATTAAACTGAGATTGGTTTAGTTTTGGTTATTTGGGTTTTTGTTTTTTTGAAAGGACCTGTTTAAAAAAACAATATGTTTCAGACAACAGATTTCTGTTGTGCATTAAACTGAGATTGATTTAAGTCACTTGTTTGAATTTTTTTTTTCCTGTTTCTTTCAGTTTGGTTTTTTGGCACAAAGTAAAGACATATTGGTCTAACACTTCATGAAATTTTGGCCCGACAAATTTATCAGCACGCTCTCGCTCTCAAACCTAAAACCCGACACTCAGCTCGTTCTTGCTCTCAAACTGACACTCAATGAAGTCGATCTTCTCTCTCGCTCTCGCACACAACAGAACTCTCTTCTGATTCTCAAACCAGCATCAATTCAACATCAATCTCTTCCAAACTCTCTTCAAATCGTTTTGGTTCGGGAAAACCTAGAAACTGAAAACATCTCTCTTTCAGACTCTCAATCTCCTCGACAATCGATGGCAGCGGGCGGCGACACTCAATCTCCTTAACGGTGGACGAAGAGTTCTCCTTGTAAGTGGCACTCTCCCTCTCTCTCTCTCTCTCATTCAAAAATTGGATATGTTCCTCTCTCAGATTCGATCTGGATGGAATTATTGATGGTTGAGAATTGAGATGGTGGCCGGTATGGGGCGATGGTTTTGTGGGGGGTTTTCTGGGCGGAGATTGTGGGGAGTTTTCTCACTTTCTGGGTTTTTCTTTTCTGATTTACTTTAGAGTCTGGAGGGTGTTGGTATTGGTCAGAATTAATTGTTATTCGTTGTTGCAATTTTAATCTGAACCTGTTGAAGTTTAAAGACAGAAACAGACAAAGCAGTTAAGATTAGAATATGGGTTCTAGCTTCTTGCAAACTGAAACTCAGTTCTAGGCTGAGCTGTGGGAGGGTTATTGTGTTCTTACTGGAAAACCAGGGCTATGTATCCTCCAGGTGGTGTTTATGCTCATCCGGGTATGGTCACGATATGATGTTCTTCCTCCGATATGATTATGTACCCTCGCATCATCAATAAATCATATTAGGCAGTTTCAACTTGATTAACTAATTCATTTCATCTACTTTTGTTAGACTCCTACATCAGTACCACCAACAAATCCAGAGTCAGAAGGGAATGGCGCAGATGGGAAAGAGCGAGCTAGCTTCAACCAAAAAACCCAAGGGAGCTGCAGGAAATACAGGTTTGGTTAGTGGCAAGGCTGGGAAGAGTGGAAAATCAACTTCTGGTTCTGGAATGATGGAGTTTCACAAAGGTCAGTGGTCCTTGCATTGTATTCTTAGTGAATGAGCAAATAGTTAATTTCCACAGTACTGTGATGATTAATTTACGAAGTGGTTAATTTGAGGTGGACTATGAGAGATAGAACACGTTAGATTCAAGAAGATTATAAAACAGCTACTGAAATTCAATTGGTATAATATTGCTTACAGTTTCTTTGGTTCTTATGTTACAGTGGCATTTTGTGATCTGCAGGCTCTCCATATGGTTTTAGATAGCCCGATTAATAAAGCTGGGAAGTTGCGATGTGTGTATATGAAGACCGATGATGGTAAACTTATTGAGATTAAACCGTATGTTTGTATCCCAAGGACGTTTAAGCTATTCTCTGGTGTCATGTGTAAGTCCAACTTATTTCCTTGTCTTACATTATGCTTTATAAATTGTTTCTATTCTGATAAAATGTGAGGAGGAATATCATCATCTGTTATCTTATTTCTGATGCTATGCAAATATATACTTAGCTCACAACGGTAAAACAAGAAAAGCATGTTGAATGTAAATGCCTGTAATGAGCAGCCAACATTGACCACCATCCATGTGGCGATGCCTTAGTTTAACTGACTTCTAACATGTTCTTTGCTTTTTCTTGAAAACCCGTTTTAGTGGTTTATTTAATCCTGCAATTCACCTTGCAGTGCAGCTGCTACAGAAACTGAGTATATCTACCGTTGGTAAGCGTGAGAAACTTATGCGTATGATCACGAACCCTATGACACAGTATTTACCTGTTAACTCTTTCTATAGTAGAGACGTACGAGTTCTGTTGCAGGCATTTATTTACTGTTTCTTATGAGGAGGAAGGTAGTTTTTAATTTTTGTTCACTTTTGGGGTTTACTAATTTTCAGCATCCTATGATGCCGCCTTATGGAACTCCTGTTCCGTACCCTGCTATATATCCTCCAGGTGGAGTTTATGCTCATCCGGGTATGGTCACGGTATGATGTTCTTCCTCCGATATGATTATGTACCCTTGCATCATCAATAAATCATATTAGGTGGTTTCAACTTGATTAACTAATTGGTTTCATCTACTTTTGTTAGACTCCTACTTCAGTACCACCAACAAATCCAAGAAGTAATTATTTGAAATCATGCATTACTTAGCGAGCTTCAGCCAAAAAACCCAAGGGAGCTGCAGGAAATACAGTTAAGGCTGGGGAGAGTGGAAAAGCAACTTCTGGTTCTGGAAATGATGGAGCTTCACAAAGGTCAGTGGTCTTTGCATTGTGTTATGCCTTTTTACAAGCTTTAGATTGCTCTTGAGTCTTTACCATCTTGCATTGATTAAAGCTTTAAACTTTTCACAAGTTCATATTTTGTGCTTTGGATTTTAGACTTTAACTTAGCCTGAGAAATAACTGTTGGTATGATTTTCTTCTAATAAAACGTGGTTGTTATATCATTAGGAGTACGGTGCATACAAGAAGGGAAGCTTTGACAAGATGCTTGCAGATGGTATGGTAGTTTTGTGCTTTTATTTATTTATTTTGGTCTGCTATAGTGATTTTTAGGCTATATTGCATATATACGTAGACATTGATAAATGATACTTGCGTTGATTTTGGTAAAATGGTTTTCTCACATTTTTCAGGAGCAAATGCAAAAAAAAAAAAAAATACACAGCTTCAGTGCCTGGGAAGTCTCTAGTTTCTATGCTTGCAACTAGTCTGAATATGGAATGGACTTGTGGAGAGAGCAAGGATCATATTATTACTTTTTTTATTTTTTTACCAAAAGCACTCACTGCTGATATTTTATTTTTTTGCCAGATAACACTTACAGGGTTCATATTCTTGGTCACATTTGTGCTGCTTGGCTATGTGAGTAAAACTTTTCTGCCTAGATATATTCACCAAGGTTGGATTCAACTCCTCTTAGATGGGTCAATTCTACTCATGGATTGCTACTTTTCCTATACCAGGTTTGCTTAAATCATGTTCAATTTATGTGTTTGCGGTGAGCCTCGTGTATTAATTAACGTAACATTATGTGTACACTGGGATTTCTCCATTTTGTTATTGCCTACTCATTGGATAATTATCAGGTAGCTCAAGACTAAATAATAAAGGTTTGATGTTGGACAAGGAGTTCAGAAGTTCAAAGCGGGCGACAGAGTTGTAGCATTTCACCATGTGCGAAGAGCCTCTGCTTCAGAATTGGAATGAACAGAGGTAGTAGAAGAAAATGCTTACAACTGAAGCTGCTCAAGGCACAAGGTTGTGTTGACTACTTGTTTCTATGTAATTAGTCAAGATAATGCATTGATGACTTGTACATTTGGAGTTGTTAATATAAAGATTCATATATATATATATATATAAATCTGATTCTTTGCCTATAGCTAGTACCTGTGTCTATGTATCTTATTATGTCAAGATTGGAGGTGTTAGTTGACAGGCATAAAAACCAAAACAAGCTCAAATCTGAATCAACATCAAACAACAAAATTCAAGCAAATGTCTGTTGTCTAAAATCACCATAAACCACAGATGAAGCAAGCTAACTATAGTCCTTAGGCTAATCAGACAACAGAAAGACCTAAGAAAGTTCACGCTTCTACATATTCAAACGACATATATTTGTCATTTTAGTAAAAAAGAAACAACAGAACTTTATGAGTATATGTTGTTCATAATTGAGTCACGCAACAGAAAGACCCAAGAAAGTTCACGCTTCTACATATTCAAACGACATATTTCTGTCATTTTAGTTAAAAAGAAACAACAGAACATAACAAATATATGTTGTCCACAATTAATTCACACAACAGAAAAAATCCAAGATAGTTCAAATCTCTATATATTCACACAACAGATTTCTGTCGTCTTAATGAAATACATACGATAGAGTTTTATGAAAAGATGTTGTGCATAAAGCTTTATAACAACATATAACTGTTGTTTTGTTACATCTGCAACCACAGAAATTCATAATTCGGCATATCTCGACATAATCAGACAACAGATTATTGGCCGGCCTATGTTGTTTGAGTGAAATATAGATCACAGGTAATATCTGTCGTCTGAAGGCCTAAGAGATATCAGGCTACCAGACAACAGAAATTTTCTGAATCAGACAACAGTCCGGGACTGTTGTCTGATGAGTTTATTGACATTGTGGCGCACTCAGATCCAAAGCTTCAATGCTTCTGCATTCGAGGGGAATCCAAAACTTTGTGGTGCCCCACTTCCAAATGAGTGCGTGGCTATTAATGGCAGTGATCCAGAGAATAAGAATATCCAAGATCATGTGGACAATGGGCATCAAATTCAACAGTTTAATCTTTCTGTTGCTCTTGGGTTCATTGTAGGATTTTTGGGAGTGTGTGGTCCTTTAGTGCTTAAGAAGTGGAGAGATGCATACTTCCAATTCCTAGACAATGTCAAAGAGAGACTATGTCATTGTAATAGTGTGAATAGCTAGGATGCAGAGAAGGTTTAGATGCTAGAGTATTGTACTTTCTTGTTTGTTTCTTAATGTTTGCAGGTGTAACGTTTGGCTTGTTTTCACATATGTATATAAAGTCTTCTACTCGTTAATTTTCTGATTTTTATGATGAGGAATTTGGCACAGTAAATATATACATAATATAATACCTCGAGTGTATATATCATTTAGTGTTATATATATATATATATATATATATATATAGAGAGAGAGAGAGAGAGAGAGAGAGAGGAATGGCGAGGTACATGCACTCATGAAAGAGAAGTACACTCCTGTAATTATCAAGAAACTTTGAAGACAGGAGTCCAGTACCAAGCAAGCAATGGTTGGTTCTGCGAGATCCTCAAAGTAAATAAGAGAAAAGTGCTCAAATCCCACAGAGAAATTGAAGCAAATCCTGTTGCATTTCACCAACGGTTAATGGCAGCCATCTAGCTAGTACTATAAGACTAGGACCATGTTGAATATGCAAAGTCAAAACACATGCTAATTCAAATGGTTTGTGAAAAATAAATTAGTGAATCCCCGGCCAATAGTTTTATATGTTCATAAGTAGTAACATAAACCTTGTTTAATGATCAAATTCAATTACTACGAAATATGCCTTGACATAAACCATGTTCAATTATATATTTAACAATGCTAAAAATTCCAAACATAAACAAAGTGAAGAAGATCAAAATGCAACATTACCTTTTTGGTTCACCATATTTGATGTTCAGGCTGTGAAAAGAACTCTTTAATTGGCATAATACACTACCTCTGCTTCAAGAACTAATTCCAACAAAATATTTATCCTTCAACAGCTCTGTCATGACTGTTTGACACGAAAATCCAGTATGGTACAAACTGTCTCTTTTGAATGCGCGAGCGTGTCAGCACCGTGGGGTGCAGTCATCGGGGCGTCCCTTGACCTGACTTCTTCTCAAACGATGTGGACGAGGAGAGCACCAACCTCGTCACAAGGTTCTTTTCTCTGCCTTCAGGAAAAGGACTTCTTGTCTTACGGGTTTGGTTGTGGTCTCTTGCGTTCACCGAATCGATACTTAGTGTTGTAGACTAAGCAGAGCAATCACTGGGAAGTTTGGAGAAAGCACAGGGTTTTGCTAAAGCGTGACTTTAGCTTCGCGGGGGTTGTGAGGGCGTTACCCTTACTTCGCTGGTAGTATCGGTGGCAGTAGCACTAACAGTCGGCTCTTGGAGAGACTAGGACTGGAAGCACGGTTGCTGGTTTGGTTTGGTGGAACTGACAGTCGGCTCTCGAGGAGACTGGGACTGGAACGTGGTCACCGGTAAGAGAGGTTGCTCTGGGGAGGCTTTGATAATCGTAGCGATTAATTGGAGAGAGTTTTTTTCGTATATCGTCTTTAGCCTCTATATATAGGCTGCTCGTAGATTCACTTTCCAAATATGAATGAAATACTATATTTTAGGCCACAGTTATTGGCCTTGAATCAAATCAAAACTCTTAATAGTTTTGATAACTAATCGTACAATAATTAATAATTATCCTCTGTCGCCGCTAGAATATAGGCAAAGGTTAATTGCCTCTTAGGATGTAAACTCTTGGATGCGAACTGTAGGATATGCACGTATCTTAGAATATCTCCGCGAAGACTCCGTAGCATAGTGGCATGCAGGAAATATACCCCTTGTTTATTGCAATTAAGTATGATTGTAATTTACTCAAACTGCTCCACCTTCATGAAACCTTAATTGCATGGAAGACTTGCTCGCTTGCACACCATTGGTAGTGAATGATGGCCCACCATTGTAATTTACTTAATTGCATGAGTACTCTTGAATATAGGTAGAGAAGCACAGCACGTTGCTATGTTTGATTGCATGGGAACTTTCCCTAATTGAACCATGCATTAGCCACCATACATACATTATATATATATTCCTCTCTGGCCACCATCAAGCATGATTGCATGCTTCCATATATGCCATTGCACATTAATTGCATAGGAAACCATAATCCCTTACAGGGCCACGTTATTGTTCTCTTTTGCATAATCTTGGTAATCAAGCATACAAATCACCATTAATTATCAAATATTTGATAATTAAATAGTAAATCGAGGAATATTCAGATTTGCTTTGATATTGCTTGATCTCCAAGTAGGCCTTTTTTTTTTTTGAGGTAGAAGAGGTCAAAATTTTATTGAAACAATTAAGGATTACAAAAGACAACTATCAGCTGCAATTGCAGCTATTAAGAAAGAAGGAGTTGAAAAATAAAAACATTCCTGAGCTAGGGAGCTTGCATATGCAACCATCAAATGTGCAGCCTTATTGGCACTTCTTCTGGTGTGAGTTATCCTCATATTGGTATGGACTTCAAGCATTGATCCGACATCTTCATAAATTCGTCCCAATACCGATGTATTAGCCACCATTGGCTTATTAAGTTGACCTTGAACCAATATAGAGTCTGTCTCTAAAATTGCAGGTAGTAAGGCTTGGTCCACAGCAAACTCAGTAGCCATCTTACAAGCTACTACTTCTGCATGTTCTGGAGACAGCAGACCAGATAAAGGTTTGCCTCCACCAGCAACCATATGACCATTGGAATCACGCACAATAAAACCAAAACTACCCTTTCTTGAAACATAGTTGAAAGAACCATCAAAGTTAATTTTGTACATACCAGATGCGGGAGCAGACCATCTAACTGACCTTGATCTGCCTGAGCCACCAGCCGACTTAGCAGCATGAAAACGAAACTCCTGTAATCGAGCAGTAGTCTTGAGTAATACATCACAAGGATGGCTACGTTTGTCATCCCATACTCTAGCATTTCGTTCCTTCCAAATTCCCCACAACAAGTACACCAAATCTCCTAAGCTTTGCAATGACAGCTCCTTAGTACAAAGACACAACCATTCCAGAAGCTCACACATAACTGCTTGAGGACTATAACACACCCCAGCTAACACTCCCTTTGATTGAAGAATTTGCTTAGTAAAAGGGCAGTCACGACAAACATGCAGAGTTGTTTCAATAGAATTCTCACATAAAACACAAACATGTGAGTCTAAAGGCACTCGTCGAGAAACTAGTCTCTCCATGGAGGGCAGAATATTAAGACACACTCTCCACATATAAATTTTAGCGGAATTGGGAATAACCACCTTCCAAAGTTTCTTCCAAAAATCAACACCAACACCAATGGAGAACTCAAAAGGAGTTCTAGAGGTAGAATGAGCAAACGAAAAACGGTAAGCAGTCTTTACAGAATACTTACCATCCTTCTCCAACCGCCATACAAGTCTGTCCTCACTAGTCCTCAAGCTAAGTGGGATACTCAATATAGACTCAGCTTCCACACTTGGAAACAATCTTCTAATCAAACCTTCATTCCAAAAACCGGTACTGGACAACAAATCACAAACCTTTTCTACTTCAGCCATAGCCGCGGCCTGCACCTTTGGTTTCCCATCTGGTAGACTTGGCAACCAACAATCGGACCAGACATTCACTGCTGTCCCATCCCCAATCTGCCAGTAAGAACTCTGCCTTAATAAATCTCTTGTGGAGAAAATACTTCTCCAAGAGTATGATGGTGAAGCATGCACCTCAGCAGTCCAAAAGGACCCTGAAGGAAAATACTTGGCCTCTAAACAAGTAGGCCTTATTTAGCCTCTAAACAATATTTTCCGAACTTGTCGAAAATAAATAGGTTAGGCCACGGATATTGGCCTGGTTTTCTTCGAGTCCCCCTTGTCGGGAAAAAATGTTATTTTGGGTTCAAACAATGACAACAATGGTTATTTGGACATTATAAAGCACATCTATTTGCAAATTTTCTTCATTAAAAGCTACAGAAAGTTCAATTAAATCTAAAGAAGCAGTGTTTGTATTAGCTACAGAAAGTTCAATTAAATGTAATCCGCGCGGCACCGTCGACGCTCTGATCACCTAGGTCATAAGAATGAGTTGGACAAACATACAAAAACATAGTTAAAATGGTTAATAAAGACAATCATTCATTTCAAACCATAATATTTGCAGCACACACCTGACATGACTCACAAATCACTGAACATAATGGGGGCAATACACAAACCTCAATCTAATATTGTTGTTTCTGAAAATATTGGAAAGGGAATTTTCAGCAGAACTACTGCATGCTCAAATTGGGACCGCAAATTAAATGATAACTTCAAATCAAGTGTTATAGTTCCCAAGATTTATTACCACTGTCCTTTGGTAGCACTGCAGTGCTATCAGCTGAAATGGGGAGAATTGTGAAACGACCATTTTCATTTTCCATCATCAAGGCTCTCTTTCTATGCACTACTATTCCCATCATCAGATTCAGCCAATTTTGCATACAGCAGTTGCTTAATTGGATAGATAATCAAGTGAGTCTGAGATTCAGAAACAATTCTCATAGAGCGCAGAAGAAGTTGAGATGACGAGAGGCAATTTATAAGACAAAATTATCAGCAAACCTTTATCTCTATGAACAGATAATAATGAGGGAAGCCGAATATAACTTCCTTCGGAAACCACAGCGAATTCTGCAGGTACATCTCGAAATTCCTTTTGAATCTAAAATTTCATGCAGTATCATTAACTAGAAGAAGTCATTGTTAATTGATAGCCTGAGTTGCCAAGGTTAGTGATCACTTGATCATTTCAGTTAAATACGGAGCCAGATAAAATCCCTGCTGTTGTAGCAATGCAGGGCAACCCAATACAGATGAAGTCCGCTTGAGTTTTTCATTCACTCGTTTCAATAAAATTATCCATCTTTGATTAAAGCCCAGATAACCCTGAAACATGAGACAGCTGCAAAAGGCGAACAGAGATTAGAGAGAATATGTGTACCGATGATGACTACAACAGGTGTGGCTCGGATAAACAGGAAGAACCAAACCAAACATTTATGATCAAACTGAATCGAATTGGTTACGTTTTCATATCTTCATGCAAATTCTTCTTGTCGCTCTCTTTGTTTCGGTCAATAGCTACCTGGTTATGTTCGAAGGTACTGCGTCTCTATACTGACTGATGTCTATAGTCTTTATTCGAAAATTCTTTTTGTTGTTGTTGTTGTTGTTAGAGTTGGCTGGTAGAAGAGGGAGAGGGGTGCTGTGTTCCTCTTCTATTTGTCTTGAGGTTGAAAAGTAGGATTTAAGTCTTTTTCCTTTGGCCAAAAGTAGGGTTTTAGTTAGCAGATAGACGGACAATTTTAAATGTAGGAATGTTTTTGGCTGTGTAGAGTTATAACTTATAAACAAAAATTTAATCTAAAATATCTACAGATCAATATTGACTCTCGCTCTTGGTATTACTTATCAATTGGAGCGTTGCACCGAGCCGCCGATAAGTAGCTCAATTGATACTATATTACTATGTATTTTTTTTTTTTTTTTGAGGAGGATATTACTATGTATTCTTCACAAGCAGCAATGCTGCATTATTTTTGCTTCATGTACAACATGACATATCTAGATTGAGTTAAAATGAGAAAGAAACTCATGAAAATGTCAAATAAACTTGATGAGCTCGATGGTGTATAAGCTCCCTCCACAATGATGATCTCTTATTAGAGTTCAGCAATGTATCGCATACATGACTTAACTTACGAACAACAATGTATCGCAATATAAACCAAAAATCATTGTTGAAGAGGAAGGAGAACTGTTCCTTCTAAACGCACAGGAGACATTGATTTCGTACCTTCAGTCACAAATTCACCTTTGTAATTTGCTCTCAATCGCTCCATATACCATTTCTTCGGCCACTTACAGATTTTCAACCTTCCAATATGCTTCTCTCGTATGACCAGGAAAAGACCCTGGTCTCTTTAATTATTAGAGTACGTAGCACAAAAATACCAAAAGAAAATAAAAAACTAAAACATAAACTGCGTCGTTTTAGTCTTTGGGCCCAAAGAACCTTAGGCAAGGGCTTCCGCTTTCAAAGAAACACCAAAGTTGAGAGTAGCCACCACAGGGGCTTCGGCGACTCCCAAAATCCACCGCCGAAGATGATTGGGGGCGGCAAGAGCTACGTCTCAGCCCCACCGGCTTTCTCCAACGACGCCAAGCGCCTCCTCGTCTGCACCGGCACCGTCGTCTCCGTCTTCAGCACCTCCACCGGCTTACAGGTAGGTTTCCACTTCTACCCCTCCCCTCCTTCTTCAATTTACACTCACACACCCCCTGAAATTGATGTCTATTTTTGTCAATTAGATATTGTCGTTGGAGGGCCACACGGCGTTGGTCACCGCTGTCATAGTGGTTCCCGGTAACAAAGCCCTCAGCTTCTGCTGGACGGCCTCGCTTGACGGCACCGTTAGGTATTGGGACTTTGCCGCCGCCGAGTTGATGGAGACCATTGATATCAAGATGCCAATTTACTCCATGGTAATAGCTTCTGTCACTCTTGATTTTATGTTTGGTGAAGTTTGCAAATTTGATTTGATTTTGGTTTTTTTTTTTTTTTTTTTTTTTTTTTCAGTTTATTCCGGCATTGTTGTTGGGCCAAACGGATTCGAAGGGGATGCCGGCCGATGCTTTTGCTTATTTGTCTGTTGAAAACACCACCCAAGACAATGCACCCAAGGCTTTGCGTGGGCAGATTCGCAAGTGTAATTCTCGATTGGCTGGTGTTATTGTCGCAGAGGTGCGGTAATTGAGTACTGAAATTTATGTGCTTTTGAAGTTATTGACTTAGTTGTTATTGCATATATGTGGGAAATTTATCTTAGATAGATGTCCTCATATCTAAGATTACTGTAAGTTCCAATTTTTCGTTTATCAAGGCTAATTAATTAAATTCTGCTTGCAATTTATCAATAAACCCTTGATTTAGGTGACTTAGTAGATATGAAGCCATTTGGTCGTTGAAATCAGGTTAAACTTGTTATTCATAGGTGCTAATTGAAGTAAGTAAAAAGAAGACATTTTTTATGGTTTGATTTGATTTAGTTATGCATTTGGGCACTAAATCAAGTGAGTCTGGCAGGCAATGTGATCTGTTCACTAAAGGGGCAGGCAATGGGATCCTCCGTATGCTCTTTGCTCTCAAGGTTGAGATTTATGTTCTTTTAATTCTACAACAATCATGTAGTGATATTTTTCAACCACTTTTGTTTCCTAGACTTCTTTGACACGTACTAGGTAGCACTAACAACCAATTTAGAGGTTTCATATCTTCTGCAACCAAAGTTTGTCGATGGGGCCAAATAGCTTTCAAAAGAATGTACCTAAAGTTTGAAACTTTACATTTACATGAGCAGGTGGAGGGGGTGAATGGTTTGGTTTCAGAACTTTGCTGTTGTAACAGTGCAAGAGAAAGCCATGCTTGACAAATGTGAAGCTAGCATTGCTGGTTTCAGCAGTAGCTATGCATGTATAATAATGTGGCCAAATATTTTAACAAAAATTGAAAATACTATACTTTCTTTAGTAACTCACTCTTTGATTATATTTCGTAGTAACATGTTTGCTTCCACGGGGTGGAGCAGGGCTGATCCTATTTTCTTAGCGGTCATGGATTTGATCAAGGTTTTTGTGAAATAGACCAAAATTTGAACACAGGAACTCAAATACTCCAGCAGTATCTGGCTTCTACTAAACTACATTCTCTTCTGTGCTCGGTAGTTCAGGGTCACGCAGTATATTGAACTATCGAACACAAGTTCTCCAAGTTGATTCTGTGTCCTAGTTTATATGTAATAATTAGCTTCTGTTAAGTTCTGATTCTTCTTCAAAGGAGGTTTAATGCATTCAAAGTGTCTTGTCCTGCTTCTATTCCCAGTACTTACTACTGGTAATTTCTTTTACTTCCTATAAGGTTGGTTGTCCATATTTGGTAGTTACATAAATATTTTGAGTGGTAGGAAGATGACCTGATTCGTTTAAATTTCCTATGTTGTTCCCATCCTTGGAGAATGTCCCAAGACATACTGGAAAACTATGGAAAATAATGGTTGAGAATGATGGTTAGTAGTTAGGATTATCGTCTCTACTCTGAAGTGAGCCCAGTTCTTTGTTTTGTATTCCTCTCTTGGTTTTTAGGACTCTCTTTTTGTTTGCTTATATTATTGTTCTTCTCTCCTTTATCGCTGGCATGTGGGTCCTATCGTATCTTTTCTTACATGTTTTTATACTTCCAAATGCAGTTTGTCATCCTTAATTCCAATGCCATTGACGTTCGCAGATTGGATCAAGGTAAAACCAATTTATGGTGTACGAAATAAGTGAACATTGTTGGCATTAGTGCAACAATCAGATTCCTTTATTTATCACTATTTCTAGAAATTTCATATGACAGTCAGTTTGTTACTTTATGGAAAGAGAGAAGCCCATCAGGTTTACTTCTCAGCAAATTTGGATTGCAACTGAGAACTTCACCAACTTCTTGGGTTCAGGAGGGTTTGGTTCAGTTTATAAAGGTGTATTTAGTAATGGAACGCTTGTGGCAGTGAAGGTTCTAAGGGGTACCTCAGACAAGAGAATTCATGAGCAATTCATGGCGGAAGTTAGTACACTTGGCAGGATTCATCATGTCAACTTGGTTCGTCTCCATGGTTTCTGCTTTGAGAGACACCTCAGAGCGCTTGTTTATGAGTATATGTCAAATGGTTCGCTTGACAAGTTTCTTTTCCATGGAAACAAGATTTGAGAAAGGCGACGCCTGAGGCGCCCAAGGCGCACGCGCAGTGATTTTTTTTTTTTCCTTTTTCTGGGACAAACGCCGTTTTTGGTTTTTGAGTTTTGAAGACCTATCTAGCTAGGCAACAGACATCGTTTGGCTTTCCTTTTCAGCCTTAGTTTTCGCAAGGAGTTGGCTTTAAAGGAAACTATTTTCGCACTTAGAGTTCGAGTTGCACACTTGGAGTTCGATTTGCAGCAAAAGAAGGTATGTTTCCAATTGATTTTCGCACTTGGAATGTTAATTAGGCTCTGCTTTTCAATGGCTTTGTGAATATAAGATTATTTATTGTTGATTGTTACAACTGACTGAATGTGATTCGGAATTGCTTTGTTCAAATTCTCTGCCCAGATTTCAATTCACTCCTTGCCTAGATGTGTTGACTGAATGCATAGATGTTGTTTAGGCTCTGGTTTTCAATGGTTTTTGGTTACCAGTGTTGTTATGTTGTGGTCTTATGGTTTGATACTTTGATAGGATGAAACTTCCCTAGTTTGTGTAGGTGGATTGTGCCCATTTTGTTTGCTTGATGTGTGTGTGTGTATATATATATAAAATATATATCAGTTGCACCCAGTACATATTCCACTACTTCCTTCATCTATTCACATTTAGAATACTGAAACTACCACTTGAAGGCATGAATTCCCTGTCCAGCTTTGACGTGCCTTTTTAATACAAAGATTGAATCCATAAATTGTTGGCGATTTTTGAATAAAATTATAAAACTTTGATTAAATGATTCAACTAGTTAGGCACTGATTTGATGGAGGCTTGGAGCTGAAACTTTGATTGATATACTTAATAGGCTTAAACTAGTTTGTTTAATTGATATGCTACCCAGAATATAATCAATTGTTTGATTCCTGATAGTTTGCAATGATTTTGTGTTTTAGCAATTTTATATTATACGTAATTGGTAGGATGCCATTGATAGAAAAGCTGCAGTCTTGACATGTGACTTGGTTAGGAGTGATTCCTTTGTCTGGTTATTCTTTGCAATGCTTGTCTGTTTGGCCACTTGTCTGATAGGATTGCAGGAGTGTTTCAATTATGAGTTTAGACTGATATTAGTTTCCAGTCTTGTGTTAGGCTTGCGATCAGTATTCAATCCTAAACTAGGATCGATATCACATTCCAATCCTACAGTCTGAATAGCTATGTGTAATGCAAGTAACAAGAAAGATCATGAGTGAATGACAATAAATAATATTTTTTTGGTTACTCTTAATGTGGTACATATAAGAGTAATAATTACATGAATATAGCTCGTTTATACGTAAGGTTTATGCCTTACGCCTCAAGGCGAACGCCTTCTTGAGGCTCTCCAGAAAACGCCTCGACCTATTCTTTAGTTCTTTTTTCTTCTCCTCCTCTTTTTGCTGGTCCTACCGACAATCTCAGTGCAACATAGCTTCCTCAACTTGCTCAACACGTTAGTAGTTCTATGTGAAGTTGCTTTAGAGAGAGAAGCACCTGCTTCTCTCTAACCCAGGCTCTCTCATCTCTACTGCAACCTTATCTTCCTTGATTTTCCTCACCCATGTGGTGATCCCCTCCCTATGTGGTGATTCCTCATCCTTTGTGGTGATCCCTCACCCAAGTGGTGCTCTGATTTCCTTGTTTTTCCTCTTCTTTTGCATCTGATTTTTGTCCTCACATATCAAATTTGTTTTTAGATCTTAGATATGAATCTCTAAGATATACTCTCAGATTTGTTCTCATGGTCATTCTCAGTTTTTGTTCTTCCTTTGCTCCTCAAGATTCCCAAACTGTGAACAAATCTCCTTCTTCTTGTCTACCTTGTCCTGCAATGGAAGACTTCGTACACCTCTGCAACCACCTCTTCATGTCTCAGGTTTCTTTGCTAAGATCTATTTTGGTTTGGTTGTTGCTTTTCCTCTATGCGCGATCTTCTCGTAATCGGTCAACTGGAGAATGTATGGCGGCTCTGTCCATATCCTCACCTCTGCAGACCACCCTTGGTTACCAATCCTTGCCCGCGATTTCCATGGGAGCTCCGGTGACGAATCTGCTATGGCGGCTGCAAGTTGGAGATGAAGAAGGAGCTTTGATTAGGGCTTTGGTTTTTTGGGCTGCTTGGGCCTTTAAGTTTTAGTTTGGTTTTTAGTTATTATCCTACTCATGTCTTAATTCTTATGAATTCTGACTTTGAGGGGTTTGTTGCCTGTCCTTGGCTTTGTTTGGGCCTCCATGCGCCTTTTGGCTTTATGAATATCAGTTTCACAACCAAAAAAAAAAAAAAGGTTACTTTAAATGCAGTATCAACCCACATGATGAGACTTTAGGACGAGCAAAGTATACTTTTGATGACAAGTAGTCTTAGGCATTTTTCTTGACTTTCATTGGATATTCTGTTAGGATCCGTTTCTCTTATGGGCTAGACTCTTACATGTTTTATGGGTTATTATTGTGTTGTGGGATTATTAGACTTTATGACCATGTTAAATAGCTTCTGAGATGTACTGCAAAACCATCATTGAAGAATATTGAAGTTTTCATTTACTTAGTTTCTCTTTGTTTTTCTTCTCTTTTTTGTAACGATGTCGTTTTACGGCTACTATCTGGGGGATCGTAACAAATTCCTATATTAAAGCATTTATATTTTATAAGAGAAGGAAAAAAACAGAATTTTTGAGACTTTGAGTCTACGGTAGAGGTTTTCTGGTCTTCCTTGCTGATTAATAATCAGAAAATGCATCAGTTGACGAAGTCAAACTAGGATAAAAACAAATCAAGGAATTCCTGATATTTTGAAGGGAGATTGCTGGAAATTTAATCAATTTTTTCTTAACTCTTAATGCTCTAACTTATAAATAGATAGTAGGGACCAGAGCAAGGAAAATTCATACCCTGAAAATGGGGAAAGGCTACAATTTAAATATGCTGAAAGATTCCTACAATGCTTATCCTATCAGCTAGCTGGCAAAAGTTGCCGTTACAAAAAGATGAGGGTGACAGAAG
>BDJD01001911.1:66538-88296 GCA_002564525.1 Rosa multiflora | reverse complement strand
TTAGAAAAAAAAAAAATCTTTCGATATCCTTATTCTAATTTTTATTTTTATTTCAATTTTGATATATTTTAGTTTTTTTAAACTTTTGAGTGCTCTAGTTGAGATCAATTTCTGACTCCGCCATCGATTTGATGTATTTGTACATTAATGTACTGTATAGTTTTCCTAATAATAATTTCTCATTCTGAAGTTTCTAATTCTTTTACACAAGACCAAAAGAAAAAAGAAAAAAAAAAGATAATCTCTTCTACTCCAATATAAATAGAAGGGGAAATGATCATTTATCCAATTTCAGCTTACAAATTGCCCACTTGCTCCACCAACAGTTTTTTAACCCCATTTACCCAAAACACTATAAGGGATTATTTCCCTAATACCCAATTAATTTTTTTTTTTTTTTTAAATTTATTTTTGGGACTTTTTTGCCCTTTCCTTCTTTCTCACTTAGAGAGAGAAGTCATCCTCCACCTTGCTGTGCACCTGTGACTAGTGGCCGGCCGCGGTCTCTAGAGATCGCTGACCGGACTCCGGCGACTGGTGACCCGAGTCCGGCGACCAGTGACCGGAATCTGGCGTCCAGTGACCGGAATCCGACAACTAGTCACCAGAATCCCGAATCAGACTGCCGGACTGGTGACCGGATTCCGTCGTCTGATTTTATTACCCCCCAATAATCATATTATTGCTCCCCAATAAACTTGTTATTGGAGATCAATAATTAGTGAAAAATGAAGATGCTTTGAATTTTGAACGCTTTCGGAGGTTTATAAAAATAAATAACTTTATTATTGCCCCCCAATAATCTTATTATTGCCTCCCAATAATCTTTTTATTGCCCCAATAAACATTTTATTGCCCCTCAGTAATCTTATTATTGCCTTTCAATAATCTTACTATTGCCAACGAAATCATAATAAAAAAAAGCAATCACTACTGGAAAAATAAAATTTGACTAGCCAGAAATGTAGTGGGTAGCAAAAAAAAAAACCAGAAATTGATTTGGGCACCTAGTAAAGCTCTGGGCACCCAATCACCATCTTCGGCGGCACCGTGGCTTCGTATCCAGCTTCTTAAGGCTATACGTCAGTCGACGTTCGGGTCTGGACGACGAGTCGGTTGTTTTATAAGCCGTCGATTGCTCTTGGAGGCTGAGGAAGCTCCAGCGCCGGCTCCGATCGCTGTAATTTCAGCTCCGACGGCACACTCTTCCTCCTTCTCTTCTTCGTCTTCATTCAACGCCATCGGCGATTGACCGGGTGGGTGATCGCCCGGCTCGGATCGATTGCAATCGGGCGGAGAAGCTAATCGATCAGAGGGCGGTGGTGGAGCAAGAAAGGAGGCGACGCCCCAGAATTGGCTCGTTAGGGTTTGCTGGAATTCCGATAGGGCTCGAGGACCTACCTGGGCTTAATGGAGTGGCCGCCGGTGATGGCAGAGAAGCCGCCAGGGAAGCTGTTGCCAGATCGACAACGGTGGTTTGGGTGAGGAGGCAGATTTGAGAGAGAGAGAGAGAGAGAGAGAGAGAGAGAGAAGAGAGAGATCGATGGTTTCAATTTAATGATAGGGGGGCAAAGCTGTCAATACATGTTAGATTGGGTAAATGAGGTTAAAAAACTGTTGGTGGAGCAAGTGGGCAATTTATAAGCTGAAATTGGGTAAGTGGTCGCGGCCCCTAAATAGAAACCTCTGCGAAGTGATATATGGCACATAATTGAAGAAAGGATTAATTTATGTTTACCTACTTGAACTTATGGTCATTCTTCATGTTAGCCCCTAAACTTTCAATTTCATCAAGAACACCCCTAGACTCCCAATTTTCATCAACCGTATCCAATTCTTCAAACTCCATCCAAAATTTCCGTCAACTGATGACGTGGCAGGAGATAGAAGGGCGAAATTCCGATAATAACCCTATTTGATTATAATTATAAATAAATAATAATTAAAAACGATAATTAAAAAAGCCAATGTTTTTAAAATGAAAATAAGGACTTATAGGAATAATATCTTCCACGATATCAAGTCTTGTATTCATACATAATCACGATTTCTTGACAAATTCTTTCTTCTATATGAACACAACATCTCCTCCAAGATTTTGAGACTCTGAGCCACAATATCAAGTCTTGTTTAGTTTTTTTTTTTCAGCAGTCTGCGATCTAACTCTATCTCAAACTGAGAGTCTCAGTCTCTCGCACTCCAAAACCCAGTCCTTCAGTCTTCAATTCAAAATTCAGTTGACCACTGCGCGCTTCTCTCTCCCCTTCCCCACCGATTTTCTATATCCAGCTCATAGACATGATTTCAATTCATCATTCTACCAACGGAAACAGAGATTTTAGATTAAAGATTGTGAATTTGATCCTAGAAATAAACAAATCGAGTTAAACAAAGGCATATATAGTTATATACCTGGAAAATGAACCTCGACCAGTCCCTTCGATCTGAAGCTAAATGACTCTGACGGCTTCCATGTATGGTTTTCCGGCTAAGTCTAGCTTGCCCAGACCTAGTGTACGGACAGCTTCGCATCTCGCACTAGATCGAATCGGAAATTGAATGGTGCTAGATTTGGCAGCCTCTCTAAGTTATATATTACGGTCAATCTATCTAATCCCATGGCCTTATCTCAAGCCTATCTCTCCAATGTTGGCGTGAGCCATACTTACCTTATTTATGTAGATATTCTGTAATATTCCGTGATATGTAATATTATGTAATATCTGTAGTATTATGAGGTTTACTACTTACCTTAGGAGTAGTACTTGTCTTATCAGAATTTGTATATAATTCCTTCTTGTAAGGTGAATGAGATATCTGAGTTATTCAGTCAAAATTATCTCTTGCTTTTTGTTATATTTGACTTGGTATCAGAGCAGAGATCTGATCCTCGACTCTGACTCATTGTTCTTTGATCCTTGACCCTTGTTCTTTGTGCTTGAATTTGTTCCTTGTCCTTTGATCCTTTCATCACCGTTGCCTTCTTAAAATTCCAAGTAGTTTGTTGTTTTTTTTCCTTCCGCTGCGTATTCACCATGGTGAAAGATCAAGACGTTTCTCCCAGGTTCTCCTCAAATCTGACTTGCAACTACTGCAAGCATCCAGGCCACATCAAAGAAAATTGTTACAGGTTGGTTGGTTTTCCAGCAGGCTACTTTGATAGGCCCCGACGTCAGGACAACAAACCCAAGGGAAAGGCTGTTGTTCATCTTGTTCAAGACCAAGATTACTCCGCGGTGACAAAACCAGATCACACCAACTTTGCTGGTAAGGATACCGCATCCGTAAGCCATGGTGGTAATGGTAAGGTTGGAGCTGCTTTAAAAATTTCTAGCTTTACTGGTGGTAATACTTGGATAATTGATTCTGGAGCATCTGACCATATGACCTATGATCGTAGTTTCTTTCTTTTTCTCAATGCACCCTCTATTTCCTCTGTTGTCAATGCCAATGGTGATTCTTTTCCTGTTTTAGGAATAGGGTCTATTCGTCTCACCCCTTCTTTGACACTACATGATGTTCTTTATGTCCCTGATCTCTCTCATCATCTTATATCTGTGCCTCAGCTTAATACTCAATCTCGGTGTTCTGTAACATTTTTTCCGTTGTATGTGATTTTTCAGGACCTCCTCACCAGGGAAATAATTGGTAGGGGTTATCTGAGGGGTCGACTATTTCATCTGGATTGCATGTTCGCCGGAGTGAAGCCGGAGAAGGCAGTCCAAGTAGCTTTGATTTTGACTGGGGTTACTAATCAAGTTGAAGAATTATGGCTATGGCATCGGAGATTGGGACATCCGTCCTTTAGTGTCATGAAGAAATCTATGCCATCCTTCTTTCTGGGCATTGATGAGTCTAAGTTGCATTATGAGTCATGTGTCTTAGCTAAAAGTCATCGTACTACTTATCCTTTTATTAAAGTCTTTCGTTCTGATAATGGGGGGGAGTTTGTCAATTCTCAGTTTCACCAATTCTTTCATTCTCATGGGATCATTCATCAAACTACTTGCCCTCAAACCCCTGAACAAAATGGGGTGTCAGAAAGAAAGAATCGTCATGTTCTTGACATAGCCCGGTCTCTTCTATTTAGTGCTCATATGCCTAAGTATCTTTGGGGAGATGCAATTCTCACTGCATGTCATCTCATTAATAGGCTACCTTCCTATGTTCTCAATGGTCAAACCCCCTATGGGTGTCAGAAAATTGTCCCTTCGTTTTCTAATCTCCCTGCTCCCCATGTTCCTAAGAATCAGAGGTCCAAACTCGATGCCAGGGCATTAAAATGTGTTTTTGTGGGCTATGGTGTTAATCAGAAGGGCTACAAGTGTTTTCATCCCCCTACACAGAAAATTTTTGTTACCATGGATGTCACCTTTTATGAGGATGCATGTTACTTTTCTCCCATCAATCCTTCACTTCAGGGGGAGAAACACACTTTTTTGGAAGAGAAGTCTTGTGGGATTGAAATTCAGCCCATTGAAGCCAACGTCACTCCCGCCGAAACGGAAAAGGCAATTGTCGAACAGAGCGTTGCGAGTTCCGAAACAGAAACGGCAATTGCTGAATCGTCTACCCTTCGCCATGCAACTGCCGAACAGAGCATTGCGAGTTCCGAAACAGAAACGACAATTGCTGAATCGTCTACCCTTTGCCATGCAACTGCCGAACAGAGCATTGCGAGTTCCGAAATAGAAAAGACAATTGCCGAATCATCTACCTCTCCTCCACCCCTCTTAGATACATCAACCAATCCTTGAGGAGCGTCCCAATCTTGAGGTTAGTGGTGTTTCTTCTAACTCTGATATTGGTGATAGTGTGTATGTTTTGCCTCCTAGGTCCACTCGTGGTAAACCACCTCGTCAATATGAACCAAGTTTAGATGTTAAGTCTAAGTATGCCATAGCTAACTTTGTATCCACCCACCGGTTATCCAAATCCCATGCTTCTTTTGTGAATCAAATATCCTCTGTATGTGTTCCCAGTAAAGTTCAGGATGCTCTCAAGGATCCCAAATGGTCTCAAGCATTGAATGAAGAGATGGAGGCATTGGAGAAGAATAATACTTGGGAGTTGGTGCCACCTCCACAAGGAAAGAGAGTTGTTGGATGTAGATGGGTGTACACTATCAAACACAATGCAGATGGTTAAGTGAACAGGTATAAAGCAAGACTTGTTGGAAAGAGATATACTCAAACATATGGCGTGGATTATGAGGATACCTTTGCTCCATTAGCAAAGATTAATACTGTTCGAGTGTTGATGTCTCTAGCAGCTAATCTAGATTGGCCCTTGCAACAGTTTGATGTGAAGAATGCCTTTTTACATGGAGAGCTATCTGAAGAATTCTATATGGATCTACCACCAGGATATGAGTCAAGCACAGGAGGTAGATTTGTGTGTAAGTTAAATAAGTCCTTGTATGGACTCAAACAATCACCACAAGCTTGGTTTGGAAGATTCTCTCAAGCTATGCGTAGTTTTGGGTACAAGCAGAGCAACGCTAACCATACATTGTTTCTGAAACGCTGTGAAGGTAAATTAACTGCCTTGATTATTTATGTTGATGATATGATAATTACTGGTGATAATTCAGAGAATGTTGAAAGATTAAAAGATCTGCTTGCATCAGAGTTTGAGATGAAAGATCTTGGTTCTCTTAAATATTTTTTGGGGATTGAAGTCGCCAGGGGGAGTTCAGGAATTTTCTTGTGCCAGAGAAAATATGTGCTTGATTTGTTGACAGAGACAGGAATGCTAGGGTGTAGACCTGCTGATACTCCTATTAAGCAGAATCATAAACTGGCTGAGTACCCTAATCAAACTCTTACAGAGAAGGCTCGCTACGCATGCTCAAGTGCTTAATTAATCAATTAAGCCATTGATTAATCAATTGAGCTGCTATTCATTCCATATATGTTTTGTCTTTTTGCACAAAAATCGCTAATTTGCTCCATTTTCGCGACGCTTTCTTTTGAAATCCAAACTCCACTTATTTCCTACATAAAAAATAAAAATGGATTAATTACATAATAATTTACTTAAGGATTAGCTTATTTATAGTGTTTTAGATATAATTACACGCATATAAATGAGTATAATCATATGGATAGAAAATCCACTTCTGGTTACTTCACTTTTGTAGGTGGTAATCTTGTTACTTGGAGAAGTAAGAAACAAAAGGTTGTGGCCAGGTCAAGTGCTGAAGCAGAGTATAGAGGTATGGTTCATGGAGTTTGTGAATTACTTTGGTTGAGAAATTTACTTCGTGATTTGGGATTTAAACCCAAACGAGCCATGAATTTGTATTGTGATAACAAGGCAGCGGTGGATATTGCTCACAACCTAGTTCAACATGACAGAACTAAGCATGTTGAGGTTGACAGACATTTCATTAAAGAGAAGCTCGATGCTAATCTTATCTCTTTTCCTTTTGTCCACTCAGAAGAACAGTTAGCTGATGTTCTCACAAAAGCAGTATCGAGTAAGGCATTTCATGACTCACTTGACAAGTTGGGCATTCGTGATCTGTATGCGCCAACTTGAGGGGGAGTGTTGGCGTGAGTCATACTTACCTTATTTATGTAGATATTCTGTAATATTCCGTGATATGTAATATTATGTAATATCTGTCGTATTATTAGGTTTACTACTTACCTTAGGAGTAGTACTTGTCTTATCAGAATTTGTATATAATTCCTTCTTGTAAGGTGAATGAGATATCTGAGTTATTCAGTCAAAATTATCTCTTGCTTTTCGTTATATTTGACTCCAAAGCATGCATTTTTCTTCGACAGATTCTTAAATTTAGAATTGCAGCAGGTGTCTAAACCCATATGCTTTCCTCAATCTCTCATCTCCACTACCAAATTGGAAACCACAACACAAAAAATTCACAGATAATTGAAGCCATCTAGCTAGAAGAAAACCCAGCAGTTGAATCCAGATTGTAACAATTGAATCCATCAATTCTAGATATTTATGTTCTTGAACCCAGCAACAAAACAGAAAAAGAAAATCCCAACCAACGAAAATCAAATACTGGCGACCCAAGTCGTCCATGAACTCACTGCCACCATCAAAGCCGCTCGAGCACTTCCACCACCGCGACTCTGACGCCAGTTTCACAAGCAGATCGCCGTGAGGCCTTCCTGTGATTTCCGAATGGAGGACCTTCTCGTCGTACTCGATCCCTAGGGTTTTGAAGATCTGATGGAGGTGATTCACCTCACGGTGATAGAGAACCGTAAGAGTGAGGTTCACGATCTGGAGATCCTTGGTGTCGGAGACAGAGAAGAAGATGAGGAGCTTGGTCCTTATGTCGAAGATATCAAAAACAAAAGGAAAATGATCCCCTTCAGATAAAAAAAAATTAAATAAAAAAAAGTAGATGAAAAGTAAATTGACCATTTTAGCCCTTCTGTCTCCTGCCACATCATCAGTTGACGGAAATTTTGGATGGAGTTTCAAGAATTGGACACGGCTGATGAAAATTAGGAGTCTAGGGGTATTCTTGATGAAATTGAAAGTTTAGGGACTAACATGAAGAATGACCTTAAGTTTAGGTAGGTAAACCGGAATTAATCCTTGAAGAAACATGATAGTACAGCCACATTTAAATATAACTAATTGAGAGACTCACTGTAGAAAACCAGGTAAAGGGTGACGAAGCCATGCCCCTCCTTACCTAATGAAAATGACATTTAGTTTGTCTTCTTTTCTATCATGTGAAAACGAAAAAGCAGAGAAAGACCTACTTCAACTACTAATGCAAAGAAGTAGCAGAGGATTTTTTTTTTTGGTGTTATTTTCTTCTTTTGAATAGAAAAGAAATGGAAGACTTCAAGCAGAGAGAAGATTCAAGTTTATACTAGACCAAAAAATACAGAATGAAGTTTAATATTAAGTTCTCATTCTTAAGTTTCTTACACTAGACCAACAGAGTAGCTAAATTTAATTTTTAGCTATATATAACTATTTTTGATGCAAAGTTCAACTCCAATAGACTAGTCATGGCTAAGTTAAATTTAACTTTACCTAAAATGGCTAGCTATATTTAGCTAGACAATGAGGAATAGCTAAAGCAAAAGTTGTATTTCTCTCTTCTCTTTTGTCTACATGTCAGTTTATGATTCGATAAAATATAGTATATCACTTATAAATAGCTATCAATAGCTATATTTCATAATTTTAGCTTAATTTAACTAAAAATTAACTTCTACTGTTGGAGATGCTCACTATGTCTTTTTAACTCTTTTACTCCTCCATCCGAAAGACAAAAAGAATAGCAATTGAAAAAAGAAAGATAAAAAAATAATAATTGTTAAAGGAAAAACACGTTATGTGCCTTCGTCAGTCGTCAAAATAACTGACACAGAGGGAATTAGGGAATTAGCGGTTACAGCTCAATCATCCATTATTGTAATCGCTATTACCATTGTAATCCTCACCCTCTATAAAGGGACTATCTAATGAAATGAGTGGACAAATTTCCCATTTTACTTTTACACGTTATCAGCAAGCTCAGAGCCAATAGCCAAGAACAAAAAAAGAGAAAAAACCCAGGATTTTTTTTTTCTTCTTCCTACGGAAACCAAAAGAAAAAAAAAAACCAGCTCTGTTAAGCTGAGCCGTGCTGCGTCTTTCCTCATCAAGCCAAGCCACACGGCCTAGCTCAGAGCATAGAACCCACCAGATCTGCATCGGCTCCTCAGCTACTTAGCTCAAACCGAGCCTTTGCCCACTTCTGTCCTCCTGCCCACCTTTGTCACGCATGCCCACGTGCGAAGCTTTCTCAGCCCACCAAATCAGCAGGCCCAGCAGAAGCCCAAAAACATTGCTACGCATGCCTGCATCAACATGCGCGTGCGCTAGGTTATATATTATTTGTGAAATTTGAGCATGTCCTGTAATTTATGTTACTACCTTCTATAATTGTTTTATTTAGCATGTTATATATAAATTGAGCTTTGCCCTGATAATGAAAATTCATGCGCATTATAAATACATAATTACTGTGATAAAGTATTTTCACATAGCATCCAAAAAATGTGACCATTACGAATCTTAGTCTTGAGATCTAATTCATATCCTTGGAAAATAATTCACGTGGATGTCCTTATGACTGCGTAATTTATATATCTTCTCTCTTGTTTATGTAGATGGCTGATCCAACTCGACCTGAATTTGACATTTTGGACTCAGAAAGACTTGAGTATCATCGTTGGGTTTCCGATGTGGAAACCGCCTTTGTGGCAAAAGATTACACTGCCACCATCAAAACTCCCACCGACCCCAAAGACGATGGATAGGCTAACAAGGTGAAAGCATGTGCCTTACTGTTTATAAGGCGACGTATTGATCCTAGCCTACGCTGGGAGTACCTTCAGTTGAAGACACCCAAAGAACTATGGGATGCTCTTAAGAGACGTTTTGGGAACATTCATGACACTTTGCTCTCAGAATTGACCATTTAGTAGAATGAAATACGCCTGCTTGACTACAAAAGGGTCAATGACTTCAACAAGGACATGTTGTGCCTAAAGGCACATCTTAATTTATGTGGAAAGAAATTCACAGAAGATGATATGATCCAAAAGACTCTTTCCACTTTTCCTACTTCAGCACTTATATTAGCGAACCAGTATAGGCTAGAGTATGACAACAAAAGAATCACAACCTTCAATAAGCTGTTCAACCTATTGCAAGTGGCTGAGAGGCATAATCAGGCTATTTTGAACAACAATGTCAGGCTCGTTGGGACAAAGAAAATTCCGGAGGCTAATTATGGCAAGGTGAAAGGTGGAAAGAACCACAATAAAAAGGGGATTGGACGTGCTGATCCCTACCTACATGGAAACAATGCACCACGTGAAAAGAGACATGGAGGTTGTGGTATGGGCCGTGGAGGCCCTCCCAATGTATGATGCATACATGGTGGTGCTGGCCCTAGTGGTCATGGAAACAAGGTGCAAAAGGGACCTAAGAACCCTTCAGTCAAAAAGTAAAGAGTTGGCATGAACCATGCTATAGGTGTGGAGTTATTGGGCATTGATACAAGAACTGTCAAGCAAGCAACTGAGTAGCAGCCACTTACAAGAGGTATAGGGAGTCTAAAGAACAAGAGGATCACTATATGGAAGAAGGAGGTCATGACCAAGACGCCAACCTCACAATTACAGACTTCAATGGCAACAAGGAACTTGCTCAGTCAATGGATGCTCCTGATTTTGAATGATTTGCTTCATTTATTTATTTATTTTATATTCCAAAGACAGTTGTGAAGGCATAATGTCTTTTTTTTTAATTAGACTATTGCTTGGTCTTAAAGTTTATTTAAATAATAGTTTGATGAATTAGATTTCTGAACAAGACCTTGATTTGATTATCGTTGGCTTATTAATAAATTTCAGATTTTATTCTGAAGCATTGAATTTATTCAATTTTATTTACTACACATATGTACATGGTTCAAAATAGCACTATAAAGATGTAAAGCAATACTTCTAGAAAAATCAAGAAAAATTATTAGAGTGAAAAGATTATCATTCTACCTAAATTGAAATACTCTAAAGAATATGAGATATATATTTTTGAATTATTTAATAATACATCTCATTTACTTGTAGGGGAACATGAATGCTTAGTTGATAATGTGACTACCCACACCATATTAAGGAATAGGCAATTATTCATTGAATTAATAGCCTATAATTCCTCTGTGACTACAATGATTGGATGATCACAAGTAATAATAGAGTGAGGAACTGCCAAATTTTTGCTGCCTAACGGCACAATGTTTAAAGTAACAGACGCTCTGTATGCACCAAGAGCTAATCGAATGTCACGCCCCGAATTTTAAATAATTAAATTCAAATCAGAAACACGAAAACTTAACAACTAAAAGAAAACACTTAGAAGATTTTTCATTTAAACTAAGTAACAAACAAAGCAAGCTCACCAATGTCAATACCGACTCGTTCTTTAGAGTCACATATTACATTACAAAGATTTTACAAATTAAACTGAATAACAATTCAATAAGTAAACACACCCACCACTCTCACTACACAGCGGAAGACTAAAACCAAAGTACCCTGAAACATCCAAGCTACAGAAAGTACACCTCAGCTTTGACAATGATTAATTGATATTCTAACCTGCACAAAAACCCTACACCACGGAATGGTGCACCGGGTTGAAACAACAAACCCGGTAAGCTTTTGCAAGCTCGTATGAGTAAACCTAAATGACCCCAAAACAAATGCTTAAACCTTCTCAGCCTAGCAAAATCAAAATGCAACTATCACAATAAAAACATCAAGTTCATATCCCTCAATATCATGCTCACTTAAGTTAACCCAAACTAAAACCCCACATGCTTAGACTCTCGACTCATGCATCTAATTTCGCACACCTTTAATTTTACAATTAAACTCCAGTAACATTTTAAACATTTTAAAACACAACAATCTACCAGATCATCCTTCATTTGTCTCAACGACACAACTACGAGATCACACTCATTTTTCACTTACTACATAGCACAAACGACAACTGTACTCACAATAAGAATTAAGCAAAATCAATAATCCCTGCATAGAAACTTAGTTCAGGAGATCACATTAAAACAATCAATAAAAATCATAGTAATCCATGCATAGAAAATTAGTTCAGGAGATCACCTAAAATCACACAATTCAAACCATTGTAATCCCTGCATATAGTTTAGTTCAGGAGATTACATTAAAATGAAACAATAGAAGTGAAAAAGGAACATAAATAAGGAAGTCAACCAACTCACATGAATAATGAGGAAAACCTTTCAACTCAAAGAAAATAACTCACACCAAAATCACGAGGAATCCACCAATTCAATTTAAGGAAGCAACACACACCAATCCCGAGGAAAACCTTTCAACTCAAGGAAAAGAAACACACACCATGATTCCTTAAAAACCAACATTCTTTTCCCAAAAGAAACAACACAAGTCACCCCGTGACAAAATCATAGGAAATGTTAACCTAACAAATCAATATGAAATCTAGTCCAACCTGGACACGTTGGCAAACAGACTAAAGCTCTAACTGATCGTAACTACTCACCTGGCCAAAGGCGTAATTCCTGATATATTGCCTGAGGTCACGACCTGCGACGCCGGATCCGTAGGCCAACCTGACCCCTAGATCAAAACATTTAAACGAGTCACACTGGACTCAAAATGTTTTAAATCACCAAAAAGGAGAAATCACAACCTGTGACTCCCAAATCTTCAAACACTTTTCAAAACAATAGAAAATATCATTTCTCACAACATATTGTTTCCCGAAAAGTCATACCCCAAAACAATAATATGAACTCACTCACAAATATTGCTTACATCACAACAATTCCACCAATACATATATATGTATTTCCGCAGACAATAAATGCTCGAAATAATAATCCAAATAAAGTCACCATTATTTCTTCACCCAATGCCACACCACCCAGATATATATTTCAAGTAAATATATATATATATATATATATACATACATACATGGTCATCCACACAAGAATGCCATTAATACCAACTATAGTTCACAATCACAACACATCGAGAAACTCATTTTTGTACTTAAAACTCATTTTCCATACATGTGAACCGTAGTCCTATGAACCATAGTTAATCGAGTTCATATCATCTAAAACAAATATTCATTTCCAAAAATGATTTACAATTTATCAAACAATTCCGAATAATAAGGTAAATTTCGTTCATAAATGAACAACGTGAGATTTACTCACCTCTAAATCCCTCTGCGTCTTCTCTTACAGTGGAGATAATGTATCGAATATGCTCGGTCAATCACCTAAGTAATATACGTCACAACTTTGTACATGAATCGAAAAACGATTAAAGTTCGAACCCCAGTTGAGCTAAAATCCCGAAAGTAAAGCCAATTGAGGTGAAACTTCATCCAAGACCACCCAAGGTCTCTGAAATACTTCTACGATCAATATGTCAAAGTTACAAGTCGATTAGACATTCATATCCTCACGGATCGAGAACCGAGCGAACCGAAAACACTAATACCCAAACATGCTCATACAATCTCCAAAAATTACGAACCATATATCGAAATGCTTGTATCTACGAGTAGATCAAAATTAGAAACAAAAACTGTCCCTGAGGTGGCCGGAAGCCACCGAAAAACGCAGCCACAGAAAGTGGTAGAGTTGTCGCCGACCTCTGAATTAGGTGGCGAACCTGTGCCAAACTCTTCCTCTCAACATGTACATCAACATTCATAACTAGCACAAAGTCTGAATCAAAGCCATTTGGCCGGAATTTACCTCGAAAGATCTGAAAATCAATGAACCCTATAATCCAAATCTTCAAAATTCGACCACCACAGGTTGAATCGTTGCAAACCACCTGAGGAGAAGCTTCTACATCCTCACAGCTCCAAAATCCCCCAAGAATCACTTGCTATGGTGGTCGGAATCGTTAGTTCCAAGAGGGCTAAATGTGGCAGCACCGCCACCACTTCTAGATTTTTCTACGCAGTGCACGGGCCAAGTCACGCCGTGAAACTTCCCAGACTTGTAGATGGGAATTAGGCGAAGAGAATGGGACAAGCGGCTCATCGATTGGTGGTCGGAGCTGAGAGAAATGGCCAGACGAATTAGGCTCGGCAATTCCGGATCGGGATTGAGGAGAGAGAAAATATTTCCTTTTTTGGAAATTCTGATTTTTTGATTTTTTTTTTTTTCGGATTTTTCCTATATATTCCAAAATGGAAACTTTTTCCGATGACCATAAGTTTTCCATACGAACTCGTATCGTCGCATTCTACAATTTTCGTGAAGGAAGTTTTCACAGTATCTTAACATATAAAAAGTCAACCCTTGAGACGAAGCATTCCAAACTAATAATTGTTCAAAATAATTTCTGCTCCACCCTCGAACCACGAAATCACACTAACGAACACTTTATTAATTCCAAGAGATTCTAAGAAATTAATAACGAATTTTCGGGGTCTTACATCGAACCCTTTTAAGTTTCAAAGATATTCGTGCCAACGGTTATCATATAGAAACCCACTGTGAGAATGGAACCGAATTCCTTTATATTACCTCTAATGAATGTGGAAGGAAACGTATTTTAGAGAAACTAATGAGTCAATCTAGTGGACTGTACCTCACTATTATTCGGATCATTGAATCCTATGCTGTCACCCAGGTCGTGGCATGTGGGACACTGACTCATACAGGCTTTGGCATGACTGCCTAGGGTACCCAGGTCGTGACATGATAATCCGTATTTTAAAGAACTCACATAGACGTCCCTTCTTTCGAGTGAAAAATAAAATGGGACTAAAATCTGCCACACTGCAAGGCGTCGGTCCTAGTACTGCTCAAATGCAGCCATTGCCTTCTGAAGTACCATAAACACTACCTCCCTCCCATTATGCCTCATTGACTATTTCAAAGGCACATCACTAGTTTTGCAAAGCCTGCTCTTTTGCAAAAACATGATCGAGACCTTCCTATGCTAAAGATACAAAACAAGACATTCTATTCTTACAAATGATACAAGGAGATATCTGTGGACCTATCCATCTAGAATGCAGACCATTCAAGTACTTTATGGTTCTAGTGGATGCTTCGACATGCTGGTCACATGTCGCATTATTGTCCATAAGAAATGCTGCATTTGTAAAACTCCTAGCACAAATTATACGTTTAAGTGCTCACCACCTGATCACCCTGTCAAGTCTATAAGGATGGATAACGCTGGAGAGTTTAGATCAAAAGTATTTGATGATTATTGCATGTCTATTAGGATCGATGTAGAGCATCCTGTACCCCATGTGCATACACAAAATGGTCTCGTAGAAGCCACCATCAAAAGGTTACAGACAGTGGCTAAGGCACTGGTTATGCGCACCAACCTGCCTATGTCTACTTGGGGTTATGCAATATTGCACGCAGCTTTACTGATTCGTTTCAGACCCACTGCTAGCCAACTATTTTCTGCGTACCAGTTGGCAACTAGATATGAGCCTGACATTTCACGCTTTCGCATATTTGGTTGCGCAATATATGTGCCTATTGTGCCCCCACAGCCCACCAAAATGGGTCCTCAGAGATGATTAGATATGTTGGATAGGAATCTCCAACAATTATCCGCTATTTAGATAGCCTGACAGGCTATCTCTTTACCGCTAGATTTGCATATTGTTGCTTTGATGAGACAGTCTTCCAGTCGTTAAGGGCAGATAGGAAAAAGAATTTTCCAAGGGAACGACAAGAATTGTCGTGATTGTCCCCACTTTGTCTCATTTTGATCCCCGCACTTCACAATGTGAAAGTGAAGTGAAAAGAAGAATCGATCTTCAAAACGTAGCAGATTCGATGCCTAATGCATTTATTGATATCACAAAAGTGACGAGATCACATATACCAGCTGCAAATGTGCCTGCAAGGTTAGAAGTCCCCATCAAGGGCCACGGCGCCGCAGATAGAGGCACTGCAATTACACTTAGTCGAGGTGTGGTTAAGGCCGTGGCTCCCCAAAGAAAGAGGGGAGGCCACTTGGTTCAACTGACACTCACCCAAGGAAGAAGAGGAAGAATAAGGAACAAATCGATCCATTAATCATCAATATAGAGAATCCCTCTCATGAGATTGTCTCTGATTATAGTTATGTCCATGAATCAATACTGGAGGACTCTTCGATATTAGAAGTGATTCCAAAGAACAAAGAAATCTCAATGGATTATGAGAGTGTGTATGAGTTGATGGAAAGATCTTCCATACACATTGATGATGTATTTGCATACACCGTTGCTCAAGAAATCATAGAGCACGTTGCTCTGTTACAGAATGTCAACAAAGAGCAGATTGGCTTAAATGGAAAGAAGCAATCCAGGCAAAACTAGATTCTCTGGCAAAGAGACAGGTATTTGGTCCGGTAATGCTAACCCCACCAAGTGTAAAGCTTGTAGGACATAAATAGGTCTTTGTCAGAAAGCGTAATGAGAAGAATGAAGTCCTAAGGTACAAGGCTTGCCTTGTGGAGCAAGGTTTCTCACAACGCCCTGGAATTGAATACGAGGAGACATAGTCTCCTGTAATGGACGTTATAACGTTCCACTATTTTGTTAGCTTGGTAGTTTTCGAAGGACTAGAAATGCAGCTCATAGATGTGGTTATTGCATATCTCTATGGGGATCTTGATTAAGAGAGATATATATATATATATATATATATATATATATATATATATATATATATATATGAAAGTGCCTGATGGCCTTACGTTACCCAAGTCAAGTGACTCTAAACCACAGCGTGCGTTTGCAATTAGGTTGAAATGCTCACTTTACAGATTGAAACAATCCGAGCGGATGTGGTATACCCGTCTAAGTGACTATTTGATTGGGAAGGGATATAAGAACAATGAATTATGTCCCTACGTATTCATAAAGAAAACAAGTTCCGAATTTGCAATTGCAGTTGTATATGTCGATGATATGAACATAATAGGTACTTTTGATAAAATAAGAGAAACCACGAGCTACAAGAAATCCGAATTTGAGATGAAGGATCTTGGGAAAACTCGATTCTATCTAGGCCTTGAACTAGAACACCGAGTTTGATGAATACTAATCCACCAGTCTGCGTATGTCCAAAAGATTCTCAGGCGATTTAACATGGATAAAGCGCATCCTGCTAGCACTCCCATGATCGGTCAAAGTTTGGATGCAAGGAAAGACCCATTTTGTTCAAATGAAGATGACGAAGAGGTGTTGGGATATGAAATTCCCTATCTAAGTGCAATAAACGCATTATTGTACTTAGCCCAGTGCACTCGACCATATATTGCATTCTCAGAGAACTTGTTAGCTAGATTTAGCTCAGCGCCAACGTAGCATCACTGAAAAGATATCAAGAACATTTTTCGATACCTAAAAGGAACCATTGACTTAAGACTGTTCTTTCCCTACAGAGAGACAAGAGGGACGCAGATGGAACTGCAATCCCTAAAGCAAATGTTGATGGCGAAAGCTCCACCCACTACACCGAAACCCCAAATTATGTTTTAGTTGGTTTTGCTGATGCTAGGTACCTCTCTGACCCACATAAAGGTCGTTCCCAAACTGGTTATGTATTTACCATTAGCAACACGGCGATATCTTGGAGATCAACCAAGCAAACCCTTGTGGCTACCTCCTCGAACCACTCTGAGATCATTGCTCTACATGAGGCAGTTCGTGAATGTATATGGTAAAGGGCTATCAATACACATATTCGAGGGACTAGTGGTTTGAGTTCTACCACTGAAGAGCCTACTTGCATTTATGAAGATAATGTAGCTTGCATTGACACATATCGCCAAAGTTTTTGTACAATCAGCAATAACAGGCTCTCCTTAAGATTCAAGTGAATCAAGTAAGGTCTGAGGAGAATGTGGCAGATTTGTTTACCAAATAATTGCCTAAGGCCATAGGAACGCGAAGACTTTCCAAGCTCCCTTAACTGATGTAAGGATCCGCCCGGGGGCGGGGTCTAACACACACATGTCATCATCAAATGTAATAGGTGCGTTGTGCTCTTTTCCTTCGACCAAGGTGTATTTTTCCCACAAGGTTTTTATTGTTACTTGGCAAGGTTTTTAGTGAGGTAACAATTCATGCACCATTTCGTCTTTGGCTTGGCACAAGGGGGAGTGTTAAAGGAAAAAGACTTTATGTGCCTTTGTCAAAGTAACTGACGAAGAGGGAATTAGTGGTTACAGCTCAATCATCCATTATTGTCATTATTGTAATTGCTATTACCATTCTAATCCTCACCATATATAAACGGACTATCTAATGAAATGAGTAGACAAATTTCTCATTTTACTTTTATAATAATCTCTTTTACTCTATAAATAGAAACCTTTGACAATTGAAATTTCGCACTTAATCGAAGAATCATGATAGTACAACTCATGGCTTCCTTCTCCTCCACATATATACAAATATTCAGGCATGCAACTAAACTGAACGCAGCTTTATCTTATCTTTTGCTCTCACTCTATCTCCTCCTTTAAATTGGACTTCCAATAATTGTTGCCACGAGTCTGTATTGACATTGTGGGTTCAGCGCATCTTGAGTACTTGTAAGAAAAAAATAAAATAAAAAAAAAACAACTTCCAAGTATTTACTGTATTGACAGGTATGAACTATCATGCCCGAAGTATTTGTGTTGCTTAATTTGTTGAAATTGTGCTTGAAAATAGGGGCGTGACAACACAATTCCTAAATTAAGCCCTACTCTAGTAGCTTTTGTCACAATATTTTGCCCCATAATAGTCCTAATCTCATACCATAAATCATTCACATAACCCCAACTGCAGGGAATTAAACAAAACACCAACATAGGTTTGTCCCTTCTTCACTTAAGGACAACAACTTAACGCCTTCCATGGACTTCCCACTTTTCTAAGACTATCGATTCCTTCAGTTGTCATGCTCAGGTAAACTTTGGTTGACATGAGACTGTGTTAACTTTGGTGATTATTTAGGTTGTAATACCATGATTTGCCCACAAAGGCACTAATATCTCAAATAAAGACTACCATTATGTGTTATATTTGGTAATATACAGTAGTAGTACTCAGTATGGTTTGCTTTCAAGTCTTTGAAAGCTTAGAGATCTGATCATTTGAAATGTTGGTTCTTGTATCTGGTTTTCTTCCAAATCCAAAGCATGAAACCTCTGTCCTGTCAATCAGGTTTCCAATGCTTAATATTGATTTATGAACAATATAAGTTCATATTGGTAGCCAACAATGTTGGAATTAATGCTTTCCTGATCCATCTGGGAAGCTCCAGCAATAGTCGCTGAAGTGTGTTTGCTGCAAATCAAAGTTCTTTGAAGTGCCTTTGCGAGAAGAGTTCTCTACGGGGAAAAGGTAGAAGTGAGTTCACTGAGTAGTAGTGTTCAAGAATTACAGTAGAAGTGTTAATGTCTAAGATTTAGCGGTGGCTAAACCTTGGTTGACGTTGATCTGATGGGCGGAACACTACTTGTGTTGTAATCGAAACTTCCACTACTTGTCAAGTAAAATACAATGGGCGTCAGAGGGAGACCGAGTTGGGCAGTCTTCACTTCTCCGATGCCTAAGTTAGTCAATGTATTTGCGTTGACAGAATAACAGTAGGTGAGTAGTAAATGCGTAATTAATGAGGATAAAGGAGAGAACCATTTATAGGTGGGGAAGAGGCTGACCTCTTCCATGTTTTCGATGTGGGACTGATATGCTTCAGTTCCCAGCTTTTGGAGCTTCTGATGCTATCTTGGTGGGCGCGTGGCGGCGCGTCAGCGGTGATCCGGGGGTGAGCCGGGGGAGGGAGTACAAGTCCATAATCTTTGTGTACAAGGAATCATATTCTAAATAGAACTAGGAATCTAGAATATTCTCTCCTATTACAACTATAGAAAGTAATCATAGTTTGACATGGCAACTAAAAGTCAATATCCTTCAACATATACATGTTCCACTTTAGAAATTGGTCCTTGACCCAAAGCACCAAAATTGGACAAAATTATCTCACTTTCCCTAGCAACAGATTTTTATTCCCACTAACCCAAATCAAATAAAAATGACAAATATGCCCTCAGCTTAATTAAGAAACTATAACCACTGCCACCCCCTCATCTCTCTCTCTCTCTCTCATCCCGATCTTTCTCTCCTCCAGCGCCCTCTCTCTCCTCCGGCGCTGTCTTTCTCTCCTCCGGCACTGTCTTTCTCTTATCCGCGCCGTTGTCGAGGCTGGGAGGATACCAAAATGGCCGAAAAACGACTGGATAACCTGGAGGCGATTCTCGACAATGCTTTCGGCCTTTGCTCCAGTCGTTTTGCAGAACTACCCGCCGCTCTGATCTTTTTATAGAACGACCACTCATCGTTGCTGCTCCGATCGGCCTCGTCGACGACGCAGAACCACCAGTCGCCATCGTTTTGCAGAACCTGATCCGGCGGAGGTGCAGCCCAGAAGCCGGCGATCGTCATGACGCGGCGCCATTAATAGTGCACCGGCGGCGACTTCGTGCAGCTCGAAGTCGCGCAGCTCCGATAAGTTAGCTTCAAGACTATTCCGGTCCCAGATCTGCAACTGGAAGGAGAAGGGGAGGTGGGTGCCCAGATCATTTTCTGGGTGCCCAAATCAGATTTTTTTTATTTTTTAAAGTAATGGGGCAGAAGGAAAGGAAAAAAAAGTTTTGAATGTCTATTGGAGGGCAATAAACGTTTTGAATTGATATAATCTCTTCATTTTTTTCTTTAATCAAAGTTTTATTTGTCTAATTTTAAGAAGATTAGTTCCCATTCTGACAATCGAAAGTTCTATTGGGGGGACAATAAACGTCTATTAGGGGGCAATAGAGGTTTATTGTCCTCTATTGGGGGCAATAGACGTCTATTATGGGGCAATAGAGGTTTTCAGAAAATTCCTGTGGGCGGCGATCGGTGACCGGATTTTGGCGACCGATGACCAGACTCTAGTGAAAGTTGGCGGGATTCCGGTGACCAATGAAAGGCTCCGGTAAAGTCTCCCAAGGTTTCTCTCTCTCTCTCTCTCTCTCTCTCTCTCTCTCTAAGTAACAAATGGATGAGGGTAAAATAGTATTAAAACAAAATAAAAAACAAGAAAAAAAAAACCTTAGTGGGGTATTAGGACGACCTCATTAGAGTGTTTTGCGTAAAAGAGAATTAAAAAAACTTAATGGGATAAGTGGGAAAAAAATCCCTAGAAATGGGGTAAATGGACAAAAACCTTTTAGAATTTACCTGTGATCAATATATTCACTTTGCTTCCGAAAAATAAGCTCAATAATATGGATTGGCATAAAGCCACTAAAGTCAAGCAACCAAGGTTTCAAATTTCGGTTTCGGTTTCGATTTCGATACTTCAAATTTAAGGAAATTTCGGAGAAAGTTTCGATTTTAGAATTTTGATTTCGGTATTTCAAATTCAAGGAAATTTCGGAGAAAGTTTCGATGTTGGTTAAAAATAAAGAATTCATATTAATTGCATTTATAAAATGATTTTTTTGAATGAAACTTTTACATAAACTAAACTAACCTATAGTAAACCTATTTACAATGTATCTTCTCTAAAATTATACATTTATAATAGAATTGTGATATTTAATATGTACGAGTAATTAACTAGTACTGTAGTAGGTTGCTAAACTGGTATTTTTATCTATATGTAATTATAATTGTGCTGTATATTGATAATGTGAATGTGATTTACTTTATTTTTTTTTTACAATGGTGTACAAGTTGAATCGTCATTGTTCCACAATATATAGATCACTTAACCTTGACTAACTCAACCTTGACTGAATGGGGTACAAGTTGAATTGTCATTGTTCCACACTAAATGGTGTACAAGTTGAATTCGGACAATGCATATAAAAGCATTGTTTTAGTAATACTAGTCTTACCCAAGGTTTCAAATTTCGGTTTTGGTTAAAAATAAAGAGATCATATTAATTGCATTTATAAAATGATATTTTTGAATGAAACTTTTACTTAGACTAAACTAACCTATAATAAACCTATTTACAATGTAGCCTCTCTAAAATTATACATTTATAATAGAATTCTAATATTTAATATGTACGGGTAATTAACTAGTAATGTAGTAGGTTGGTAAACTAGTGTTTTTATCTATATGTAATTATAATTGTGTTGTATATTACTTTTTTTTTTTT
>BDJD01001911.1:31336-65615 GCA_002564525.1 Rosa multiflora | reverse complement strand
GCCGGAGACCGCGCCGGCCACTGGTCACCGGAGCACAGCAAGGTGGAAGGTGACTTCTCTCTCTAAGTGAGAAAGAAGGAGAGGGCAAAAAAGTCTAAAAAAAAAAGAAAAAAGAATTAATTGGGTAAAGGGGAAATAATCCCTTAGAGTGTTTTGGGTAAATGGGGTTAAAAAACAGTTGGTGGAGCAAGTGGGCAAATTTTAGCCTAAAATCGGGTAAATGATCATTTCCCCTTAAAATAAAGAGATCATATTAATTGCATTTATAAAATGATATTTTTGAATGAAACTTTTACTTAGACTAAACTAACCTATAATAAACCTATTTACAATGTAGCCTCTCTAAAATTATATATTTATAATAGAATTCTGATATTTAATATGTACGAGTAATTAACTAGTACTGTAGTAGGTTGCTAAACTAGTGTTTTTATCTATATATAATTATGGAAAAAATTCTGTTTAGTCCTTGTAGTAGGACTCTATCATCGTTTCAGTCCCTGACATTCTAATTTAATCTGAAAAGTCCCTGAGGTTACAATTTCCGTCTATTAGGTACTCACCGTTAAGATTCCGTCAAATTTGGCCGTTAAGTTGCTGACGTGGCAATCCAAGTCACGCATCTAATTGTGTGCCACGTCAGCTAGTTAACGGAGCATTTAGACGGCGAGGACCTATTAGACAAAAATTGTAACTTCATGGACTTTTCAGATTAAATTAGAATGTCAGGGACTGAAACGATGATAGAGTCATAGTACAGGGACTAAACAGAATTTTCCCCTATAATTATAATTGTGTTGTATATTGGTAATGTGAATGTGATTTACTTTTTTTTTTTTTTATCGCAGGAACCCAGTGGGAGGCTTGACCATCACGTATTTTTCACTAGTAATTAAAAAAATACAACTGGGGGGACGTAATACCAAAACTCCGTGAATGAAATGAACAAGTACAACAAAAGCAATATAAAGTATTAAGAATAAGTGTTACTACGATGTGGTTCGATCCATATGATTGAACTGCTTCAATTTAGTATCATACAATACTGCTCCAAAGTACATTAATTTTGGAAATGATTTTGGTAGCAAATAAAAGCAAAAAGGTTTTTTGTTGTATTCAACTTGATTGGAAAAAAAAAATCAAAATTTCATATTTTCTCAATGAAAATATGAGTAAAAAACTTCGTTGTCGGTGGCATACAAATTTCACTGAAATTTTGGAAAAATTTCGGACAAAATTTTTAAATATATTTTGTGTTTGTAGATATTTCAAATATTAAGAATTTCGAGGAATGTACAAAAATTTCAAAAAATTTCAGGAAACTCCTGACGGAAATGATATAACATATGAATTTCTTTTCGGTACTTCCAAATTACGGAAATTTCAGTAGTTTCGGAGAAATTTGAAACCTTGCAAGCAACTCAACGCATGGAAATATGCATTCACAAGTCCAATAATTGTTCTTTCTATAGCTACTTGCATGCTTGCTTACTAGTCTGGCTGCCCAAGTTAGATTCGTCCTCTTTGTTTTCTTTCTGGTCTGAAGTATCTCTTCTGCTCTCTAAGACAGAAGAATCTAATCCATAAATTCCAACGGACACTTTGAAAGTGAGCGGAGCACGGGACCCACGGGTCCCCACGTGGCTCCGCCCCTGAATGCTTGTATACAAAACCCATATAAACGTCATTGGACAGACAAACCCGTCTGCATTGCTTGGCACGCACGTAGTTCACGCTTGGCACTGCTTAAAAGAAACTTAAGCGACCTCACCCGTCTGCATTTCTGTTCTCATCAGCTCATTATTCATTTGCAGCTATTTTTGTCTTCCATGTAAAAACAGAAGCATCGATACAAAATATATATATTACTGATATAACTTGAGGCCGTGAAGCTGCAAGCTTGCTAGCCTTAACTTGATGGCAAGCTCCGGGTCACGGTGTCCGCCGTTCGACTTTTCCGGCAAGTACTACGACGTTGTGTCTGGAGATGGCTGTAGGAGGCAAAGCAGCTTCTTTGAAGGGAAAGCAGTGCTCAGTCAGAGCGTTGGATATTCTGTTATTCTTGGCTTTGGAGCCTTCTTTGCAATCTTCACATCTTTCCTGGTATGTATATGTATATGGCCCCTATTTCTTTCATCTTCTATCTTTTGATGAATACAACTTTGTCATTGATGTTTGGTTAAAATTTTCTGTTGAACTAAAGTCCAGAACTAACAATTTTTGGAGTTGACTTCAGGGTAAAGAAAATAAAATTTACCAGCAAGTCAACTTTCGTGTGCTTTAGCTCTTAAAAAACAATAGTAAGAAAACAAACTAAAATAAAACTTTACCCTTAGATAAATCCCAGTTATTTTGGAATAGCAGGTCCTTTCTATTAACATTTTTGATTGTATATCGATCTCACAACAGAATCTTAATCCTTGTGTTACAATAAGTCGTTGTCTTGAACCACTCTATTCATTGCCAATTAATAGATATTTTGTTGGATGATATAACTTTCTACACTCGATTTTTGTGTTCTGCAAAATGAGTATACATATTTACATACGATTATACTGGTTTATAAGAGGACCAACTAGCCCTGTTGTCAAGACTCCAGAGGCTTTGTGAAACTTGAATCATTTTCACTACTGTATGAATAGCAGGACATGAAAAGACTCTAGTCAATGTTACATTTATATCATTTTCATTATTGTATCTGTGAATCAGGTATCGCTGGAGAAGCGGTATGTTGGTTCGAAGTACACATCCGAATGGTTCAACACAGCCGGAAGAAATGTTAAAACGGGGCTTATAGCTAGTGTGATTGTATCTCAGGTACAGTCCCTGGGATTAATGCAGCCATTTGCAAATTTTCTATGGAAAAGGGTAATTTTGGTGGACTTATTGAACTTCCTATGTTTTCAAAATTTTATTTTACAGTGGACATGGGCAGCTACAATTTTGCAAAGTTCAAATGTTGCTTGGCAGAATGGAGTAAGTGGACCTTTCTGGTATGCTAGCGGAGCGACTATTCAGGCACGTCCAAGCTGATTTTTACACTGCTGATTGTTAGAGTCAGTTCATTAGATTAATAAAATGACCTCTAATACCATGGATAAATAAGGATTGTTTGATTTGGTTAAAGAATAGGTACTCTTGTTTGGTATAATGGCTATAGAGATCAAGAGAAAGGCTCCTCATGCTCACACTGTATGGGAAATTGTAAAAGCTCGGTATGTTTGGTTCCATTAAAAGAACTGATTTAATGCATCAAGTTTCAAACCTCACAGGATTTGTGTCCAAAAGCTCATAGCTAGATAATCAATTGTAATCATCAATATTTCTCTTCAGCTGGGGCACGGCCGCACACATAGTCTTCCTCAGTTTCTGCTTTTTGACAAATATTATTGTAACGGCAATGCTGCTGCTCGGTGGTTCTACATTAACATCTCCCTTCTAAGTTGTTTTGACGCATTTCTCTTTATCTATTCATGTCAGTCTGACATATTTGTTCTTCATGTATTTGGTTTCAGTTCACGTGGTCCTAGTCATATTTGTTTACCTTGTATATATGGCAAGCAATGAGCTCGGTAGCCCCAGAGTTATGTACGACCGTCTGGTAGAGGTAGCAAGTAAATCAAGAATCTGTCAGGAACCAGTTTCTCATCATGGGCAGTCTTGTGGTCCTGTTGGTGGGAATTACAAAGGGTCGTACCTAACAATGCTGAGTTCCAGAGGGCTAATGTTCGGGATTATCAACATTGTTGGAAACTTTGGCACTGTTTTTGTTGACAATGTAAGTTCATAAAATTTTTAGACCAACTAAGAAGACATAATTTCACATGTTTAAGTTCAGAAATTTTGTTTATCACACTTCAAGTAACCCCCTGGAAACTTCAGGGATATTGGGTAAGCGCCATAGCTGCACGGGCGTCATCAACTCACAAGGGTTACTTGTTAGGTGGGCTTGTCTGGTTTGCAGTCCCATTCTCTCTGGCAACATCACTAGGTCTGGGAGCACTGGCCCTTGACTTACCAATAACAGCAAGTGAAGCAAGTCGCGGTCTTGTTCCTCCTGCAACAGCTATAGCTTTGATGGGAAAAGGAGGATCAGTTCTTCTTCTTACTATGCTCTTCATGTGAGTTTTAGCTTATATATATTTAATATTTTGTTGCAAAGAAATTCATAGACATAATGTCTAGGAACTTGATGTCAAGTACTTCAGCAGTAGCATATTATTCTATAGACCGTTAGAAATGTTTTGGTTAAAACAGAATTACATACATTTTTGTGAAGATCTTTTGAATACTTGAGGTTTTGATCTTCCAACTATCTTATATTTTGAACAGGGCAGTGACATCTGCTGGTTCTTCAGAGCTTATAGCAGTATCCTCATTATGTACATATGATATCTACCGCACATACATAAATCCAGATGCAACTGGAAAGACAATCCTCAAGGTCTCTATGGCTGTCATCTTTGGTTTCGGATGCTTTATGGGGTTGTTAGCAGCGATATTAAACAAGGCAGGAGTCTCATTGGATTGGATATATCTGGCAATGGGAGTGCTCATTGGCTCTGCAGTGCTTCCCATTGCTTTTATGCTTCTATGGAGAAAGGCAAATGCAATTGGAGCAATTCTAGGAGCAACCATTGGTTGTCTTCTTGGGATCACCACTTGGCTATCGGTTGCGAAAATTGAATATGGCCGAGTGAATCTTGAAACAACAGGTAGGAATGCACCAATGCTTACTGGAAACCTTGTCTCTATACTTACTGGTGGTGCTATACATGCTATCTGTAGCTTTGTGTCACCACAAAACTACGATTGGGGCACAACCAAGCAGATCACATTGGTTGAGGAGGAAAAGAGTGAGCTGCCAGCCGAAGAGGACAAGGAGGAGAAATTATTGAGAGCAAAAGCATGGATAGTGAAATGGGGTGTTGGATTTACTTTTGTGATTGTTTTGTTGTGGCCTCTTCTAAGTCTTCCAGCAGGTAATTCCAATAATGATTCTAACACTCCTTAAGTAGCCACAATAAGAATTAAAATTGATTATTTCTTATATTGTGAATGGGTGCATGAGATTTTAGTATAGTGGGCAGTGATTCCAATAATTATTCTAACACTCCTTAAGTAGCCACAATAAGAATTAAAATTGATTATTTCTTATATTGTGAATGGGTGCATGAGATTTTAGTATAGTGGGCAGTGATTCCAATAATTATTCTAACACTCCTTAAGTAGCCACAATAAGAATTAAAATTGATTATTTCTTATATTGTGAATGGGTGCATGAGATTTTAGTATAGTGGGCAGTGATTCCAATAATTATTCTAACACTCCTTAAGTAGCCACAATAAGAATTAAAATTGATTATTTCTTATATTGTGAATGTTGTGGCCTCTTCTAAGTCTTCCAGCAGGTAATTCCAATAATGATTCTAACACTCCTTAAGTAGCCACAATAAGAATTAAATTTGATTATTTCTTATATTGTGAATGGGTGCATGAGATTTTAGTATAGTGGGCAGTGATTCCAATAATTATTCTAACACTCCTTAAGTAGCCACAATAAGAATTAAATTTGATTATTTCTTATATTGTGAATGGGTGCATGAGATTTTAGTATAGTGGGAATCATGTTGGCTATACCAGAAGCAGAGAGAATTTACTTGCTTGAGAAGGAGAAGGCTAAGAAGAAAGAACCAATAGAGCAACTGCAACCATATATAAGACTTGGTCAGTGATTGAAGAAGCATATGATAGTTACAACAGAATTTTCTTTCCTGGGTATAATGCTTGGGCATCAAGGGTATGCAACTAGGGGCAATTCTTGTGTCTCTAATCTGTGTCCATATTTGTCACTCTGTTTAAGAATATGAGATGCAAGAGAGATTGTAGAGAGAATTGGTGTGTCTATTTTTGATAATAAGAGCCTTATATATAGGGATTACAAAGTACATAGTCTTGAAGTACAAGGATTCTTATTTTAACTCGAATTGGGAATATTTCTCTCCTATTACAACTATAGAAAGTATACCTAGTTTGACAAGGCACACTAAAGTCAACATTCTTCAACACCCCCTTGTGCCGCTCAAACTTGGTGATGACGCTTCAAACGTTGCCTCTTTATAAACCTTGCTCGAGTGAAAAAAAACTCTGTGGGACAAAAACAACCTCAAAGAGGAGAAAAAGAGTACAACACGTCATTCACTCTTTGAGATCAAACATGTAGACATCATACCTCCCTCTGATGTCGACATCTCCTCCTGATTACTCTAATCGTGGGAGTTCGGATAATTTTCTCAATCAGATACTTTGAACATGTTTATCGAAGGTGGATTTAGGTAACGACTTAGTAAATAATTCCGCTACATTATCCTTTGATCGGATTTGATTTATTTCAATCTTTAGAAGTATTTGTTGTTGCTGATTATAAAAGAACTTGGGCAATATATGCTTGGTGTTGTCAGTTTTGATGAATCCTAACTTCATTTGTTTAATACAAGCTGCATTATATATCCTCATAAATGCATGTAGGTTCATCCGTGGTAGACTTCAAACCACAAGTTTCTCGAATATGTCTAATTATATAGACCTTAGCCATATACATTCACACACAGCTTCATATAGAGCAATAATTAGATATCGCAGTGCTTTCCATGGTAAAAACAAAACCAGTTTGGGTGCGACCTTTGTGAGGGTTAGAGAGGTACCTTGCATCAGCAAAACCCATCAAAGCATCACCATCGTTTTGATGTAAGGGAGGTGGGCACCAGCCACTCTTGGTGGTAGTGGCAGTGCCGTGTACAGCGGCCTTCGGGCCAATGGGATCCAATCTCATTCTTATGTCACTCCTCTTCTCTATGTAGGATAAAACAAGCCCATATCAATAGTACCCTTTAAGTATCGAAAGATTGTCTTTACACCAGTCTAATGGAGGCATGTTGGCACAGAGCTATGTCTAGCTAACAAGTTCACTGCGAATGAGATGTCCGATCTTGTGCATTGTGCTAAGTACAATAACGTGCCTATTGCACTTAGCTAGTGCACTTCAACCTCTAATACGTCTTCGTCCTCATCCTTTGGATGAAATGGATCATTTCTAGGTTCAAGACTACGGTTAATCATGGGAGTACTCACAGGCTTTACTTTATCATCATTAAAGTGCCTTAATATTTTCTTAGTATATTTTGACTGATGGATCAAAATCCCATCACTACGGTGCTCGAGTTCTAATCCGAGACAAAACCATGTTTTCCCAATATCTTTCATCTCAAATTCGGATTTCAAGTAGTTAGCAGTTTCATTTAACTCATCTAGACTTCCAATTTGGTTTATGTCATCAACATAAATTGCTATAATTGCAAATCCGGAACATATCCTTTTAATAAACAGGCATGTGCATATTTCATTGTTGATATATCCCTTCTCAATCAAGTAGTCACTTAGACGGTTTGTAATTACATAATGGATATGTACGTGTTTCCTAACTAAAGGAACTTATTAATATGTTAACAACTTAGGAATCAGTCTTAGGAGTGCAGGCCAGTTCGCATCCTGATACAGGATAGCAATATAATTAACTTGAATCCTAATTGAAACTGCAGATCAATCTCAATAAGTTTGACGATGTTATGCTTTACTCAATTAGCAAAACCATTCAAAGTAAAATCATCACACATAGCACAAGATCTGTTGACGCAGTAAAACCCTCCAAAGAGGTAAACAATTGCGGGCACTATGCTAGTGAACAATCCACTATATGAATAGGAAAGTACATAAAGATCTTAGACAACTCATCTACTAGAACCAATCTAGTGGGCAGCGTGTCTCCTCATCTTTGCTACTTCTAAATCAGTGAACTTGTTTTCCTTTGTCAATCTTGAGATGGCATAACTCTCACCTCGATTGTCAATCACCTCAAGGCACAAATCATGCATGAACCACCAACACATATGAAGTATAAAAACATAAAACTTTTTGACAAAAAAAGTTTGAGATTTGATAATTCTTGAAGGGCTAGACAAGGAACAGCTCATGAAGAATTATCAACAACGATTTTGGCACAATACTTTCTTGAGGATGAAAGATCATAAAGCTCTTTATAAACGTAGTAGTGATATTTTTTCTGTTTTGGTGTATCTGCCCTGACAACGTGAAAAAAACATTTATATATATATATATATATATATATGAATGAACTAGGGTCTTCTAAGGTTTCTGCTACAGAAAGGTTTTTTTAAAAAATAAAAATTAAAAAAAAAAACAAGTTTTTATCCATGGATTAAAATATGACGTTTGAAAATAAAAGCCCATAAACACAATTTATTTCAAAACCAAATTGAGTTAGGGTACTAAAAGTGCTATTATATGAATAGGAAAGTACATAAAGATCTTACACAACTCATCTACTAGAACCAATCTAGTGGGCAGCGTGTCTCCTCATCTTTGCTACTTCTAAATCAGTGAACTTGTTTTCCTTTGTCAATCTTGAGATGGCATAACTCTCACCTCGATTGTCAATCACCTCAAGGCACAAATCATGCATGAACCACCAACACATGTGAAGCATAAAAACATAAAACTTTTTGACAAAAAAAGTTTGAGATTTGATAATTCTTGAAGGGCTAGACAAGGAACAGCTCATGAAGAATTCTCAACAACGATTTTGGCACAATACTTTCTTGAGGATGAAAGATCATAAAGCTCTTTATAAACGTAGTAGTGATGTCTTTTCTGTTTTGGTGTATCTGCCCTGACAACGTGAAAAAAAAAAAAATATATATATATATATATATATATATATGAATGAACTAGGGTCTTCTAAGGTTTCTGCTACAGAAAGGTTTTTTTAAAAAATAAAAATTAAAAAAAAAAACAAGTTTTTATCCATGGATTAAAATATGACGTTTGAAAATAAAAGCCCATAAACACAATTTATTTCAAAACCAAATTGAGTTAGGGTACTAAAAGTGCTATGTTTAAAAATGAACCTAGATCGTTAAAGGCTTTAGAGAGAGTATCACGAACAGGCGCAACGTACATACATATTTTTTGTTTTTGTGTAAATATAAATGGAGACAAGATCTTGGAGGGTACTTGGAGCTTTGAGCAACTGATATACCTTTTTGTTTCTCTTGTTGTTTTTTTTTATTGAACACAAATATCATAAATCAAACCATCCCCGTTTCGACCTGAAACACACTAGCTTTATAAGGCAGGTGTCCCATCTACATTTGGTGGTAGACTAGATGCCTCCTTAAAGAACAAATGGTGCCATTTCAACAATGAAAACTCTGTCTGCATACCTCACTCAACATCTAGGTGTGCAAGTGCAAGAGACAAAGAAAAGATTCAGTTCCTGTTAGCACAATAGGTGTGAAAAGAATATGATTTAATTCTAGACCTTTAAACATTCAAAAATGGCAAGAACAGATCACTGCAAGAGAAGGCCAAGTGCTGTAACTAAATCTCAGTTCATGAGTTTCTCTTGAGGTGATAATGTACTACAATGCACATATTAGGATTGCAATAGAACACGCATCCTAAACTAGGATTGACATAAACCTGGAATCCTAAATGCAGAAATTGCAACAAATATGCAGATAGTCAAGTAACTCGAAACTAAATGAGGACAACAGTAATCAAATCTCTATACTACATGCAAACACACAGCTGCTACAAGCTCAAGTTAAAAACTGGGAGCCAGATTAGATCACAAATTCTGATGAATCGCTTGAGATTGTCAATACATGCATACTTGACACAAGGGCATTGAAAGTTGGCATTCATTTAGCACGAACTCAAGTGCAAGAGAACTTCTTTTAGCACCATTTAAAACACCACATGATATGTTCATATTATTAACCTTACCTCTCAACTTACCACATGATAGATTGGATTAATCTGATTTACACATTCTGTAACACCAATGTGAAGTTTTTCAAGGCATTGAGTTTTTGATGCCAAAGTTCTTGACAAATTTTTTTGTTTGTTTTAAACTTTGGAAACCTAGCTTTCTTTGGAAATTGAGCATCCAAACATTCATCCATTAATCCTGCAACTCAACACTCTCAAATAGAAATACCTGTGAGGCATGGTATGGTATGATATAAAATCAAAGCATACACTTCAGTTTTTCCCTTTTTTTTTTAATAAAGACTACAAAAACAAACCTAAAAAGAGAAAAGAACATCTCATAGAAAACTGCAAAAATAAACACAAAGCTACTAAGACCTTAGGATTGAAAAGAACATTCAGTCCTAACAAACCAGAACACACTAGCGATAGGAAAAACTAATGTAAATAGAACGACACTACTCCCCCTATATATGTGCTTATGATGAAAAATCAAGCTATTGGCATCCAAGAATATATTTTTCACAAGCACATATTGGAAAAGTTCACTTACCTGTATTTGGAAGCTTAGATAGATGAGGTTCTTTTCGTATCTAGACTTGCTTCATCTTGGGCACAGGTGAGAATGAAACTAAAACAAGTCTTGCTATCTCGTTTACTTCTTTCAAAAGAACTTTAAGCTTTTCTTGAAGATATTCTTTCTTTTTGTTCATGTGTGGCTTCTTGTCATTCCAAGAATTCTTCCTTAGTTGATCGCACCTCGGTCTTATATGTCCTCGCTTTCCACAATGATGACACACAGGCACAAAATTCTTCAACATTGGTTTAGGTTCTTCAAGCATAGGGAAAGTAGATTGTGACGAGGAATGATTAAAGCCTTTTACAAACTTGGTGACATGCTCTCCTTTGAATGAACTTTCAGCATCATATCCTAGGCCATGTTTATCTCCAATTTTTTTACCAATCATTAGAATATTTTCTAACTTTTCATCACTTGAAGACTCGCATCCAGCCTTGGTTTTCATTTGCTCAAGCTCATATAACAGACAAGCCTTTTCAGTTTTAAGCTCCCCAACTTTGTCACATCTCTCTTGGTACTTTTGTTGAAGAGATTAAAAGTCCTCCACGAGAGACAATCTTACTGCATCACCTGCCTCCAATTGGGACTGAAATCCAGCTTCAGTCCTATTGATATTAATCTTCAAGTTGTCAACTTCATTATCAACTCTAAATTTCTTTTCTTCAATTCTTTGAAAGCCTCAGACAACATGATATATTGTTGCATTACTTCCTTAAGATCAAATTCTTCAACTTCAGACTCATCACCAGTAGTCGTTAATCCTATCAAGGCCACCACTGCAGAATCATTATCAAGCACAGAGTCATCATCACTATCACTCCAATTAAGTAACATTCATTGCTTTACTCCATTTATTCTTAGACTTCTTCAAGGTATTTACACACTCAGATGCAATGTCACCAAACCTTTCACATGCAAAACACTTTGGAGCATTATTAGTTCTTTTTTCAGGTGCTCTTTCAAACCTTAAAACCTTATTTCCCGGCTTTTCTCTTACTCTTGTATTCTTGGAGCTTGAGTCAAGCCTTGCTTCACTTCTTTTGGATTTCCTATCCTTGAGAAATTTTCTGAATTTCCTTGTGACAAGATCAATTTCATCTTCATCAACATCCTCTTCATCTGTTGACTCATCTTTAATGTCTTTCTTCACTTTAAGAGCTATGCTTTTGCTCTTCATTTCATCAGGGAGTTCCATCTCATATGTGGTTAAGTTTCCAATCAATTCTTGCAGATTATAGGTATTCAGGTTTTTCGACACTTGAATGGCTATCTTCTTGGAATGATATTTCATAGGAAAAGACCTGAGTATTTTCTTGACTATTCTGTGCTGAGGTATGTGATCTCCTAAGTTGAAACAACCATTCACAACAACACTGAGCCTAGCATAGAAATCAGCAAACTTGTCAATCATCATCACCCATCTTCATATTTTCAAATTGCTGGATAAGTTGCTGAAGCTTGGATTCTAGAAAAGCTGTAGTGCTTTTATGAGTAACTTGGAGAATATCCCATGCTTGCTTTATAGAGTAACAATGAGAAATATGGTGAAATTTATCAGAGGATACCGCTGTGAAGATAAAGTTTAATGCTTTCTGATTATTTGTACTCTTGGGGTTCTCATCTACAGTCCATTCACTTATCAGCTTCTTAACTTTGGCTTCAACAGTAGAACTGCGCTCTCCAATCTCTTTTGTGTCAACTTTTTCAGTCTTAATTGGAAACTTCCGACCACTTTCGATAACAGCCCATACAGCTACATCCTTTGCCCACAAAAAAGCTTTCATCTTAGCCTTCCATGCTGCATAGTTTGTTTTGTCATCAAGAAACGGAGGGTGACTTGTTGTCCCAGTTGCACGATCACTTATACCTTCCATTTTGTTTCCTTTGAGGATCTCACTATGTCCGTCTAGTGACCTGCTCTGGTATCAATTGTAATTACAGAATGGATATGTGTTTCCCAACTAACAGAACTTATCAATATGTCAACAACTTAGGAATCAGCCTTAGGAGTACAGGCCAGTTTGCATCCTAATACAGAATAGCAATATAACTTGAATCCTAATTGAAACTGCAGATCAATCTCAATATGTCTGACGATGTTATGCTTTACTCAATTAGCAAAACCATTCAAAGTAAAATCATCACACATAACACAAGATTTGTTGACGCAGTAAAACCCTCCAAAGAGGTAAACAAATGCGGGCACTATGCCAGTGAACAATCCACTATATGAATAGGAAAGTACATAAAGATCTTACACAACTCATCTACTAGAACCAATCTAGTGGGCAGCGTGTCTCCTCATCTTTGCTACTTCCAAATCAGTGAACTTGTTCTCCTTTGTCAATCTTGAGATGGCACAACTCTCACCTTGGTTGTCAATCACCTCAAGGTACAAATCATGCATGAACCACCAACACACATGAAGCATAAAACCAGAAAACTTTTTGGCAGAAAAAGTTTGAGATTTGATAATTCTTGAAGGGCTAGACAAGGAACAGCTCATGAAGAATTCTCAACAACGATTTTGGCATAATACTTTCTTGAGGATGAAAGATCAGAAAGCTCTTTATAAACGTAGCAGTGATGTCTTTTTTGTTTTGGTGTATCTGCCCTGACAACGTGAATATATATATATAAGATATGAATGAACTAGGGTCTCCTAGGGTTTCTGCTACAGAAAGGTTTTTTCTTTAAAACAAGTTTTTATCCATGGATTAAAATCAGACGTTTGAAAAGAAAAGCCCATAAACCAATTTAAGAAAGTTTCAATGCTTTGGATAAAACCTTCTGAAAATTCGCAGATCAGTACATTAGGATTGAAAAGATGGTTGCATCCTACAATAATATTTAAAGACAAGTTCAGTCCTAATCACTAGACAAGCATGCACATGTACGTAAAACATACCAGATAGATGAGAGTTTTGCATGAAGTTTGAAGCATTCCATTCTTCTAAGGATCCAAGAGTAGAAAGCTATTATATGAAAACATGACTCTTGGTTTTTGCGCTTAGGAAATGCCAATCAAGTAAACATTGCACTAACATGGTTATACTACATCCGTCCGTATTGTTTCAATCCATATAGTGAACATTTTAATCTTATTAAAAAGGCGCTCCATGATTTAAAGCCACTTGATTTGGGTAATTGAAGTCCATCTGGCACTTTCATATATATATATATATATATATATATATGAATTTAGATCCCCATAGAGATATGCTATAACCACATCCATAAGCTGCATGTCAAGTTTTTTAGAACCTACCGAACTGACAAGGTAGCAGAATGTTATGACGTCCATTACTGGAGAATATGTCTCTTCATAGTCGATTCTAGGGAGTTGTGAGAAACCTTGCGCACAGGCTTTATATCTTACTACCTCATTTTCCTCATTACGTTTTCTAACAAAGAACCATTTATGTCCAACATGCTTTACACTTGGAGGTGTCAGCATTATAGGGCCAAATACCTGTCTCTTTGTTAGTGAATCTAATTCAACCTGGATCACACATTTCTTTTTAGGCCAATCTTTTCTTCATTGACATTCTTCAACAGAGCAAGGTTCGATATCATCATGTTCAATAATTCCTTGTGCAACAAAATATGCAAATGCATCATCAAGAGAATAATAGAATCTCAACTCAACATCTAATGAACACTAGTGTAATTTAATAAGATCTCTCTATTCTCTGGAATTGGTTCTGACATTGGAGCGTCCTCCAATGATGTCTCTTGGACATAACCATAATCCATAATATTCTCATGAGGGATTCTTATATCGATGTTTAATGGATTAATTTGTGCCAAACTCGCTTTCTTTCTTGGGCGAGAATCCATCAAACATGTGGGCCTCTCGCGCTTCCTTGCAGGAACCCTGCTTGAGCCATAATGCCATTACCATGAGGGACCGTGGTGCCCTGTCTAATACCCCTAGGGATGGCACCATATCCTCTATTTTTAAGGACATTAATCCTTGCAGGCATGTTTGCAGCAGGTATATGTGATCTCGTCACTTTAGTGATATCAGTAAACACATCAAGCATTGAATTTGCTATGTTATGAAGATTGAGAATTCTCCGCACTTCAATGTCAGACTGTGCGGTTCGGGGATCAAGGTGAGACAAAGTGATGACAGACCATGACAATTCCTGTCATTCATGTTTAACATTAGTGTTCTTAACTCCCCCTAACAATGGGAAGACTGTCTCATCAAAGTGACAATCCGCAAATCTAGCGATAAAGATACCGCCTGTCAAGGGTTCCAAATAGAGGATAATAATTGGAGAATCATATCCAACATAAATGCCTAATTGTCTTTAAAGACCCATTTTAGTACACTGTGGCGGCGCTGTTGGCACATAAACTGCACACCCAATTATGCGTAAATGTGAGACATCAGGCTCATACGTAGTCACCTTCTGAGAAGCAGAAAAGGGTTGAGTGGCAGTGGGCCTCAAAGGAATAAGCAGAGCTGCATGCAATATTGCATAGCCCCAAGTAGAAACAGGGAGATTCGTGCGCATAACCAATTAGGGGTGGGTTCGCGAAACCGAAAACCAAAAAAAACTGAGTCGAAAGCCGAACTGAAGCCGAAAAGAGCCAAACCTAAAGAAAACCGAACCAAAAATAAAAAACTAAACTGAATCGAACCAGTTCGGTTCTGTTTTCAGTTTTAGGGGGTCAAAACCCGAACCGAACCGGATGTACCATAACGACGTCGTTTTTCCTTTAAGTCTGAAACCAAACCCTAGGTCGCGATATAAATAGCTTTCTCGCAGCCACATTCTTTACTTCCTCTCTTCAGAGCCTCCCACTGTATACCTCATCTTTCTTCAGTTCCTCTCTTCTCTATTCGCAGATCCTTTAGCTCCCATTTCATCGAAATCCCACGCTCTCTCCTGCCTTGTGATGCTCTCTGCTCTCTGCCCTCTTGGCTCAAACCTGTTATCAAATACTCCTCACTTTTTTTTTCTCCAATCTTGATTGTTTCGCAGGTAAAGTTTGCATCTTTTTCTTCTTGATCTATGGATTTACATATTTATGTGGTGATTATTTGCAACCAATGATATTATTTTGTGGGTTGTTGATAATGGCAAAAACGATGGAGATGATGGGTGTTAGGGTGCTAACCCTAACTACTGGAAATCAACATATGAAAAAGAAAGCTAGAGAGAAAATAAAGAAATTGAAATTGCAGATATATTGATAGATGAAGAAAGGAGTATAGAGTTCTGGTTTATATAATCCAAGGATGAGCTACCTACCCGGACACGTGGCTCCCATGTGTTGGCTACAATAACAACCCAGCTAATTAACGACTTAACCCAAATTAACCTAATTAACGACTAATTAACCCACTGCACACGTGTACAACACATGACACATAATCAGTTCTCCTACTTGGAACAGGAATGCTTATTTAAGCCTATTTTCATAACAATGCAGCCCCCCTTAACAGAAACTTGTCCTCAAGTTTCACATTCTGAGTCAAAAGCTGGACACCTGTGACCAATGCTATAGACCACTTGAAACTTGAAGAGCTATAGACCACTTGGCGACAACACACTATTCTTTTTTGAAAACCCATTGCTATTGTCACACACTGATATGTAGAATTTGCCTTGATCAATTCTGTGTTCCTGCTTGAGAATTCCAAAGCATCATCAACTAATCCCAAAACAGAATCAAGTTGCTTCTTCTTAGCTTTCTTAACAGTTCCATCAATGTGTGCTTTTTTTATTGTCTCCATCACACCACAAGCAGTAACACAGATAACTAATGCCACATAAGGAAGAAGAGTAGCAACGATTGAGGTAGCTGAAGAAGAACAATACCTCATAGGAGTTTATATAGACTTAGTATGAGAAAAATGTTTAGCAAGTTCATCATTGATCACTTTGGTATAGGTAGCATAATTTTGTCTCATGCAATGGCTACTATCTTTATCAACAAATTCCCCAATACCTTCAAAGCTAGAAGAAAGCAATATAGCCAATAAGTTGTTCTGTAATTCTTTGTCATTAATAGAAGGACTAATTTCAGTTTAGCCCCCTGAGGTTTGGGGGTAACATCATGTTAGTCCATGTGGTTTTAATTTAATCAGTAACACCCCTGCACTCTCAAATATCATCAACCGTGTCCAATTTGAATTCCTCCGTCCAAATTGGATGTTAATTGCTTATGTGGATGTTCAGTCTCCCATGCTCGGGTTCACTTGAGAGGCTAAATTACGCTTGTAACATTTAAATCTATTTAGGGGAATTCAAAAAAGAAAAAGCAAATGAAAATACCAAAAAAAAAAAAAAGAATAATAATGCAGCAAAATATGGAAGCTGCACTTTGAGAGCTAGTTTGCTTTCCAAATTCCAACCATTACTTGAATGATGAAGGAGTAAACCTAAAATCAAATTCCAACAAATTGAAACAGAAGTTGCAATTGCAATTATCTCTTTTCGATTGCCCAGCCATGTCAGATCAATAAAATTTAGATTTTCACTAAAAATCCTCCACCATAACCTCTATCGATTTTCCAGATCAAAACATAAACACAGAGAAAATCTATGAGCCCATGAACCCAGCTTGAGGACTGCTCTTCTTCTTCTTCTTAAAGTTATGAGCTCAAGGCCATACTTGGAAGGCTGGAAAGGACATTTGCAGCCAGTCGACCCAGTTCGATTGCTTCTCTGCTTCAGAACTATTGCTTCTATGTCAATAGTTGAGAGATAATTATCTTTCAAATCCAAATCACAAGAATGATATCTATATAGCTCTTCAATCTTGAAAGCTTCCCTTGCGAAGACACAGATTCATCAGATGAAGGGCCTGACCCAAATCCAAACCTGATTCCAGATCGTGAATCGCTGATCACTACATCAAACACCAAAGAGACCTCGTGCTCATTAATGACTCAGACTCCAACCCAGACTGAACGCTGTGGAATAAGGCCAGAATCGCCATGCTGCACGATCAATTTGAGCTTCAATTGTTATGAGTCAGGATCGAGATTTGGTTTTTTCTTTACTGTTATAAGGATGTGAGCTTCAATTGTTATGAGTGGTTTGTGATGTTGGTTTGTGTTTAAGTCAAGTTCTGTATTGGGATTTTGGTCATGCTCGTTTTGGTGCAGACCTTGATATTGTTTCACGGCCCAAATATGTTTCTGGGTTCTTGAATTTTTCTCATCCCAGTGTGCAATTTAGTGTCTCCTCCGACAACAACCCAATACACTATCTAATCTTTCATCTAATTATCTCCAAGCATTATCTCAATCTCGGTCACCACTCTTCAAACAAATTCTTCAAATCCCAATTTACTGGTCAATTAAAGATCCGAACATCATCTAAACTCCATCAGGATCGTAGCAACTTGTGGTGTCGGCTTCGTCGGCTCCCACCTCGTCGATAAATTGTTGGTTTAGGCATGTGATTATCTGAAGAAGAAGAAGAGCAAGAGAGAGAGAAGTGTCGAATATGATCTTCTTTTTCTCCTTGAAATGACTCTTTTACCCTTTGAAGTGGGTCCCATTGTCGAAGTTAACGTCCAAATTGGACAGATTCTGAAAAATTGGACATGACTTATTGAAATTGAAAAACTCAGGGATGTTTCTGATTAAATTGAGACCATAGGGACTAACATGAAGTTACCCCAAACCTCAAGGGGGTAAACTGAAATTAGTCCTAGAACCAAAGATCAGACTAACTGCACAAACACCTTCTGCCTTATTTTCAAAAGGGAAGTGACTGCTCTCCTGACCCTCTCCTATCCACCTCAATATCTACAAATTTAAAGGTCCTTACATCACTGCAGAAACATCTTCACCAACTTTACGCAGTGCAGATGCACAAGAACTCAAGGACAGGGGTTCTGATATTCCATTAGCCATAAATAACAGTAAGGATCTAGCAATTGTTTGAAAAATAGAGATCCACTTAGAATAGGAGTCATCAATGTTTGCAAGAGAACTATGCAAAATGCATATGATGCCCTTCAGTTCATCCAAGGGCCTAGTGGACAAAATCACAACAACTGCATAATGACCAAGAAATCAAAGATTTGGCCTTCTTGTAGGAGTACCTCAGTGACCACATTAAGAGCAGACAACTTGGTTTCCACATCCTTACAAGATATTGGTACATTTGCAAAAGCCCAATCAACCAAGCAAAGCTTCTGGGCATGTAAACTAATTGCGTCCAAAGTAGATAAAGCATACCCTAAACATTTCTCAAGTGGCTCCCCATGAATTTTAAAGAGAATCACGTGCAACTCCTTTTTCCCACCACATTTAATTTTCTCACAAATCTTCCACTGGCTCCCAAATCTTGCACTGGCCACATAAACTTTTTCTCCCATTTTCAGAGCCAAAAGCAAAGCATAAGGATTTCCAATTTCAATAGATCCTGCCAACCATTCCTGAAGTCCTAAAGCCTCTAGAACATGATTCAACAAGACTTCTGATTTTGCAAATGCTTGGACAAGAACAATACAAAACCAGAGATGAAAAAAATTGAACATTGCAGACCAGAAATCATCACTATCCAAAGAAGAACGTAGAAGCCAATTAGCACCAAATAATGGCTTAGACCAACTCACTTGATTGTGTAGCTCAATGTCCAGAGTAACAAGCACAAATGGGCTCAGTTTGGTAGAAATTGCTACAAATATGGAATTGCACATTTGTGGTTGTAGTATTTGACTGCAGATCTCACCTATGGAAGCAATGACTATCATCTTGAAACCAATGGTACCAATTGAAAAATAGATCTGGAAAGCAAGAAACCCGTTTGCAAAATTTATCACCTCAAGATGACCAAAAGTAGGCAAGGGTGGCCCAAGTTGATGAATTTCAAAATCCCAAGCATGACTAAATGATGGTATAATGGTCTCAATACCAACATTGATAATTGAATTAATGAAACCAGAACAATGCAAGGCTGACGATGTGGCTTCAATTTGCCTATCATGCATGTGAACAAATAGATTTTGGGCATTTATTCTCATGCTCCCAGTCAAGTTTGGAATATGCAGATCATATTCAAAATATCCTTTGTGACATGAAGCTGAAAATTAATTTTAGCCTAAATTTCCAGTTAGGTAGACTAGCTTGTAAGTTTGCTCCTTCAAAAGTTGCCATTAATTCACTAATGCCAAAATGACACAATATGAACTGCTCAAAATCAATGGCCTTGTGTTTCCTTGCATGCTTAGAGAAATCAAACATTGACACCGCTATTATCGCAAATGATTGAAAAAAGTAGATTCCAACCTAGGATTGAAAATCGTTACCTGAGAAGAGTTTTCCTCATCCCACAATAATTGGGGAAAGCCAGTCACAATTACACTTTACTTATGATATTGAAGCATGTGGTCTTCGTCATGAATAAGCTCACAGTCTCCAAGCACCAACCCAGGCTTGCAGAAACTCTTAAATTTAATCTTCATGATGGACAATCCACCACTATCATCCCAAAGCCCATCCGAATCCAAATTTCCCTTTGAACTCTCTATCCTCTTATCAGAACTCTCTCCCTCCCCAGTATCTAATTTCTCATCAGAATGTTCACAAAGGGCTTCCACTACTTCAACTCTGGCATTCACAATTTCCTAATTTTCTATATTCAGAGATTTAGATATTAAAGGAGTTGTGAAGTCTACCTGCCCCTGATCTCCAAAGAAACCATCATTGTCCTCTTTAGCACTGACAGAACATAGCGCCATCTCATCAGAAGCATCAAAAACTTCACGATGAGTAGTGGGTCCTCCACCTTTGTCTCGAATGCTCATAGGAGCAATAATGGTCCTTCCTGCAATACACATCCCATCTGATTGCAGCATTTTATCAAACATATAGAGTGCAAGGTATTCTCTTCTTTTCCCACACAAACTTAGTGAGTAACATGTAGAGTGCATGGTTCCACAAACACTTGATACATGAGTAAACACTTGTGGATGTACCCATATGTTAGAGAACAAAGCTAATGCTTTAGAGGAATTAGAAACTGTAGCATAGCTTGAAATCATACTGGTCCATGAAACTGCATCTCGCTTAGGCCTTTTATCGAACATCTTCCGGGCGTCTTTAACATTACAAATTTTGACTAGCTGCTTCAGTTGAGAGTTGAGTTCGAGCATGTCTACATGATTACCCAGATGGGATGCTTTTCTGCTCAAGCTTTGGTGTTGATTCTGAAACTAGAAGGTTTCGGCATCCAGTCACAGCTGCAACTATCAGCACGGGAACAAAAGCATGAGATGTCTCAACTGGCACATCAAAAGCATCGGGTTCTACGGTTGTAATCAAAAGAGCGCCACATCGGTCCATCTTTGAATCGCCATGAATTTGGGTTCGACTGCAGTGAGTGAGCCTAGACAAGGGTTTTTGCTTCATCAGTATTTGGGACCTTATCCGAAGGTTTTGGTTCACCCGAATCGGTTTGAGCCTCTTGGTTGTAGGTGTACCGTCTCTATCACCGCTGAAAACACTGCCATATGTGGAGGACAAAGTCTATTGAGAGATTATATTAGCCTTGGATTGAGTTTGATGGTGGGAAATAGATGATCGGAGTGAGGGTAATTGACTGGTGGGTTAAGTGATTCGTGTTGAGGGTTGGGGTAAACCAAAGCAACATGATAAGGAGGTAGAGGTGAGAGAGGCTCTGATTATGATCGGAGGTTGGTGCTGAAAATGATACGACGTGTTTTGGGGGTTCGGAACAAGAGGCGGAGGTGGTGGATAGTGGCCCGGCGGTGTAGGTGGTGTAGGTTGCTGAAAATGATAATGGTGGGTGGAAGAAGGAGGCGGGGGCGAACATGCATTGGCGCTCAACTGAGCAGAAAGATGTGGAAACTGGTGAGGGCTGAAAATGATAATGGTGGGCAGAAGAAGGAAGTGGGGGCGGACGTGCATTGGCTCTCAACTGAACAGAAAGATGTGGAAACTAGTGAGGGAAAACATACCCATTGATGATTTTTTGGGATGATGGGCGTGGTGGGTACGTAGCTTGGTTGGGATGAAAATTGAGTGAACTCTCTATGAAATTTGTGGGTATCTTGAAGACGATAACAGTCTGAGCGACTGTAACCCCCGCCGTAGAGGCCAAAATTACAAGGGTCAGGTAGACGCGGCGGTGTAGATGAGTATTTTGGTAGAGAGCTCCTCAGCCCCATGATCTGGAGCTCTGATACAAATTGTAAGGGTTCTAACCCTAACTACTGGAAATCAACAGATGAAAAAGAAAGCTAAAGAGAAAATAAAGAAATTGAAATTGCAGATATATTGATCGATGAAGAAAGGAGTATAGAGTTCTGGTTTATATAACCCAAGCATAAGCTACCTACCCGGACACATGGCTCCCATGTATTGGCTACAATAACAACCCAGCTAATTAACGACTTAACCCAAATTAACCTAATTAACGACTAATTAACCCACTGCACACGTGTATAGCACATGACACATAATGAGTTCTCCTACTCAGAACAGGAATTCTTATTTAAGCCTATTTTCATAACACTGGGATTTTTAATCTAAGGTTGGGTCGAGTGTTAATGGTTAGGTCAAGTGCTCCTTTCACATGTAAATTTTGCATCTTTTTCTTCTTGATCAATGAATTTACATAATTATGTGGATATTAATTATTTGGAATTGATGATATTATTTTGTGGGTTGCAGGGAAGATGGAGCTGCTAGGATTGTTAAAGATGGGTCTGAGGGGTTGTGCCAAATGAAAGGCTCAGTTTGGTTGGGTTGAGTGCTTCTTTCACAGGTAAAGTCTGCATCTTTTTCTTCTTGATCTCATGATGCAAAGTATAGTGCATTTCTTGTTGTCTTGTTTGATTTTGGTATTTCATGATTGGAGCAGAGGTGTAATTCGTTCATAATTTTGGTTTTTATGGTTTGTGGTGTAGGATTAATTGATTGGAGCAGAGATTGGTTAGATCTCCCCTTCTTGCCTTTACTTTTGTTTCGTATTAAGTTACTGATGATTGCTACCAGTTTTTTGTATTTTAATTGCTCCAAATTGTTGTGGTTTATTAAAGATTTGAAATCTGCAATTCATGATCTCAGTGGTGTAATTGAAGGTTTTGAGAAGAAGAACAAGAAAGCAGCTTCATATCAGTCCAAGAGAGCATCAACTGGTTAGTCACTTATACTCTCCGCATGCTTATAACTTTCATGTTTTCTCATTCTCAACCCAATGGCCTTCATGCCTCCTTAAATTGTAAGAGTATTAGTTTTGCTGTACTTTATTGAAGTTTTGTTGTTGGTCGATGTCTCCCCTTGATAAGCATTGAGGTTGTAACTGATGCTCTGGTATCCACTAGTCTCTCTAAACTTGGATATGCCTAATAGCTCGTAGTCTTTGGGTTTTAAGTAAGACTCTTGTTATTTTTTGTTCAGGAATGAGAGGATTGATGATAAAAACTGTCAAATCTGGGCCATATAGACCCATTACAAGATTGGAACTCACTCTTATTTGATCTTCACATTTGGTTAATTTTGGTTTGTTCTTTTCTTGTTTCTTCTCTCAAGATTTTAGTTTTTGTGCCATGATATATGATATATGATATATTGATAGTTATTTGCAATTCAAGGCTAATTCCTTATTATTTTCCTTATATATATTTTCATTTTCCAATTTCACTACATACTCATTAAAGCATTCATATATATTTAATAATAATTAAAAATATGATTAAGATCATGTGACATAAAAATGTATAATATATATGTTGAACGCATATTGGTGAGGGAAAACAAAATAAATCATCTTATGATTTATGACCTAAATCTAAGTCAATCCATTATATTTTGGGAAAAAAACAATTAAATAAATAATTAATCATGTGGTACAAAAAATACAGAAAAAAAAAACATTAAAAAACAAATGATTTTTTTTTAGAATAAAAACAAAATGATTTCTTCATTTTTTTTTTGCACAGCTAAAATAGAAGAAAAAAAAACAGAATAGTTCATGGCATTTTCTTGTTGATTAGACATTAATTTTTGAAACTCAAGTTTGACTAAGAAATGTATATTTAGTTAAGATTTATAGAGTGATTAAATCATTGAAATGACTAAATTTTTTTATTTTAAAGATAATAATTTGTTTGCAAATTATATGAGTAAGGTTATTTCAGGAAGTTTAGTGAGACTTAGTGAGTAAATTTAGTATTTGAAAATTTGATAAGAGATGTAAAAAGCATAGAGGTCAAGTGAGTAAATTTGGAGGTTCCAATAGAAAAAATCTTTTCAATTATGTGGTGGTCAATGTTGCTCTTTTATTTTTCTATTTTTGTTATATCGAAAAGGCTCCAATGGCCTTGATTCCTAATTTCCTAGTTTTCAAAGTAATTTTTGTGAATAGAAAATGGCGCGAGCAAGCGCCTGGAAGAGCAGCAAAAAGATAATTCCTAATTTGCTAGTTTTCAAAGTAATTTTTGTAAGTAGAAAATGGAGTGAGCGAGGGTCTAGAAGACCAGCAAAAAGATATATATAAAAAAATTAAAAAATTATAAAAAAAACTAGACTATCAAACAGGCCTAGCAAAAAAAAAATTCATTATTATATAATTTTTATATTAAAAAAAAAAAAACCAAACTTACACTGAACCGAACCGAACCCAAACCGAACTGGATTCGTCAGTTTGGGTCTTGGTTTCAAACTCTCAAAAATGAAAAACCGAATCGAACTAAAGTTCAAGTTCGGTTCGGTTCTCTGTTTGGGCTCAAAACTGATTTGCAGCAAACTGAACCCACCCCTATAACCAATGCTCTAGCAACCATTTGAAGTCTTTAAATGACAGCTTTAGCAAGACCATTTTGAGTATGAACATGAGGAACTGGATGTTCAATTTCAATCCCAATGTAATAATCATCAAAAGTTTTTTATGTAAACTCCCTAGCATTGTCAAGACGTATTGACTTAATAGGATGATCTGGGTGGTGAGCCCTTAGCTTAATAATTTCTGCTAGGAGTTTAGGAAAAGCAACATTCCTTGTAGACAAGAGCATGACATGTGACCAGCGTGTTGATGTATCAACTAACACCATAAAATATCTAAATGATCCGCAAGGTGGTTGAATAGGTCCACAAATATCACCTTGGATTCTTTGCAAGAATAGAATATTTTCTTTAGTATCCTTTCACAGGATGGTCTCGATCCTAATTTTGCTAAAAAGCAGGCTTTACAGAATGAAAGATGGGTCTTAGAAGGAATCAATGAGAATTTTGGTTGAGCCACAAAGTCACAATTGACTTTAGAAGTATAGAGAGGAGTATAAGAAGCAATTTCGGTGTCAAAGCTGTGCTTGGGCAGCAGGGGGTAGGCGGCGCCGGCGTTAACCGGCCGGTGTGGCATGGTGGCGGCGCAGTGAGACGCAGGGCCAATCTGTGCTTCTCCTCGAATCAATTTTTGATTCTTACTTCTCTTCGTTCTGAAGAAAGGATGTCCATAAGAAGTCTTTAATATACGGATCATCATGTCACAACCTGGGTGTCCTAAACGGTCATGCCAAAACCTATATGTGTCAGAATCCTAAAGATCATCTCTTATAACTTTGTTGCATTCAATTACTCGAATAATGGTTACATATACCCACCAGAGCGACGCATAAGTTTTTCTAATATTCACTTTTGTCCGTAGTCATTAGAGGTGATGCAAATGAACTCTTGTCCATTCTCACAATGTGTTTCCACATGAAAATCATTGGCTCTTATATCTTTAAAGCTCAAAAGGGTTCTTCCAGTCCTAGGAGCATATAGAGCTTCGGCGACATTAATAATTGTGCCATTTGGCAACAAGAATTGAGCTGGTCCTCGACCATGAATCAACTTTGACGACCCTGCCATTGTAGTCACTGAAGATCGAGTAGGCGTCATCTCAAGGAATAACCGCCTATTTCAAAGTATAGTGTGTGTAGTGCCACTATGCACAAGGCATTCTAACTCTCCGGAAAAGATACCAACAAATAATAATAAAGTTCAAAATTAAAATATGCCAAAGACATTCAATAAAATAAATAGAGACTTTATTAATAATAGCCAATGATTACATCAAAGTTTCTTGTGTATTGTCAAACGCTCTTCTAGCGCCACGCATAGATCTCTTGGATCCTTGATTGACATGTACTCCATCTTGAGTGGTTCATCCATGTGTCATCGCATCAAGATGAGAGCTGTAGCCTTCCTAGTTGGCATATGCTCAAGCAGAACTTCTGGGTCCGGTGCATGAAATCTGGGTAGGATCCCTTTTTTGCAGTGAGATGGTTCTCAACATTGGTTACCCAACTATGGTAAACCTTGCCTAAAGAATCAAGCTTAGGAAAGTCGATATCCTGAAAAGAAAAAGGAGAAATAGATTCGTTTCAGAGTTAATGCTACCATAACAACTAATATAAGATTTTCGAGCCTCAATGCTACCAAAAAATTGATTTCCAAGAACGTTTGGATTAGACTGAAACAATGTTGTTTTTATGGTCAATTTCGATGCTTGCGGACGCTCTTAGTTCATAGCTTATGAATGCTCTTAATTTGTATATAGCATGAACTCCCCATAGCTCTGCTTTAAAGAATTGAACCTATGTTACAGAAAGGTGGGATGTAGAAGAAGGGAGGTTACAGGTCACAGAGAAAAGAAGAGGAAAATTAAAGTACAGGAAACAGGAACTTTAATTTTAAATACTTACTTGTTTGTATCAGAGCTTGAAAACTTGGAAGCTTGATGCACGTGCGAGATGGAGTAGGTTAGGAGCTGCTAGGCGGAGGCTGGAACGATGGTTGGAAGTTGTAGGATGTCGGCCAGACAGAAAATCCAAGTTGGCAGAAGCTAGCCGGTCAGTGGCTGGAGTTGGCCGAGGCGTGGCCTAAGGTGCTGGTTGGGTTGGCTGGTACATGGCCGGCTTGGTTGACCAGGCTATCCTAGAGCTGGCCAGCAAGTTTGGTCTAGAGCAAGTGCAGGGGGGTGGAATGTTGTCTAGGGGCTTGCGAGGCTAATGGCGAAGGATTTTTCTGGTTTGGATTTTTGATTTCAAGGTTAGGGCTCATAATGATAACGTGTTTAAGAATATGAGATGCGAGAGAGATTGTAGAGAGAATTGGTGCGTCTATTATTGATAATAGTAGCCTTATATATAGGGATTACAAAGTACATAGTCTTGAAGTACAAGGTTTCCTATTCTAACTTGAATTGTGAATTCTCTCCTATTACAACTATAGAAAGTAAACCTAGTTTGACAAGGCACACTATAGTCAACATTCTTCAACACAATCATGTATATAATAACTGTTTGATGTATTATCAAGCAGTGGTTCATGAATGCATTTTAGACTTTGATTCAGTACACATGGAACTTATTTTCTAACCAACTACTTATTGTTTTACTTAATGAGTAATAGTGTGTTCTAAACTTTTGAATATCCCTAGCACATTTGCTTGTTGAACATAGACCATGGGATCTCCAATCAACTAGGTTAGGTTTCTGTAAGGTTGATTCATTAAATTGGCATCAAACTGATTCCCTTTTATGTAAATACAACTTGCTCTTTTGGTAGACCTTCATCAAAGATTCTGCAATATTTTCCTTTGACTTCACATAATCAATTAAAATAATTCCATAATTGAGCAAGTAATTGTGTTATGCCTTATTTGCCTTTTATGCCTTGAATTTCCATTATATATGCTATTTTTGGCTCCATCTTGAGTTGCCATGTTTTCACAATAGACACAAATAGCTATTAAAGGCTTAGGCCATAATGGAATATCTTCTAGGAAATTTCGAAGCCATTCTGCTTCTTGGTTGCCTTATCTAAGGCTATGAATTCTAATTCCATTATTGAATGTGAATGTACGTTTGTTGGATGATCTCCAAGATATTGCCACTCCCTTAAGTGTGAATATATATCCACTTGTTCATTTGGATTCGGTGCTACTTGAAATCTAATTTGCATCACTATATTCTTCCAATACGGCATGATATTTCTTAATGTAGTCCATACTTAATGGTATGTTTTAAATACAATAACCCTTTTACAAGAGCATTCCAATGATCATTTCTTGGATTGCTTGTATATTGACCGAGTCTACTCACCGAATAAGCTATATCCAGTCTAGTACTATTCATGATATACATTAAGCTTACAATCACTTGGGAATAATTTAATTAGGCTACACCTTCACCAATATTCTTTTCAAGTTTAGTGTTGTGATAAAAAGGAGTAGTAACAGGTCTATCATCATAATGTTCAAACTTCTTTGATACTTTTTCAAATAGTGAGATTGAGTCATACCCATCATCATCTCTTTGAATTTTAATTTCAAGTATTACATTTGCTTTGCCCATGTCTTTCGTGTCAAAGCAAGAGCTCAAGAATTACTTTGTGAAATTAATTACGTCTTTATTTTTTCCGGTGAGCATGTCATCAACATAATGTTTTGAGGATAAATTCCTCATATATATGGTACATGAATTATCATGAAATGCACTTTTTGGAACCTACAAATTTTTAGAGAGTCTAGTGTTTACTGTACTATCCCTCTGTTAACCCTTTTCGTACTTTCGTTCATTATTCCGTTAAAAATGCATAAGGCACCCACTTCATTACTGACATCAATCAAACACAAAGATTAAAGAATTGAAGATGGAGACCCAAAAAAAAAAACTAATAACAACCAAATACTAAATTACTTGATTTCATTTACAATACATAGTGATTTGTTTAAGTTAATGTGATGCCTTTGTCAAATGCAAGAATGGATTTGTTCACTATGATAATATACCATGGAGGGAGGTTTTACACAATCCCTAAATTAACCCCTAGTCTAGCTAGCACTATGCCAAAAAGTCCATCAGACGACAGAACTGTTCTGTCGTCTGAAGGAATCGAAATCTGTCGTCTAGTACGGTGTCGTGTCTTGGGAGTATCAGACGACAAAACATTTCTGTCTTCTGAAAAATCAAACGACAGATACAAATAAAAGTCTTATGTTGTTTGATGAGTTTTACATTTCAGGACCAATGTCATTTGTATCTTTAAAAGTGGTAACACAATAGTTTTGTGTTATCTGAGAAACAAAACAACCACAGCCTTTTGTAAATACTATTGTGTGAAGCATATTGTCAAGACATATTTCTGGTTAATTGTGTGGCGTGAATGCCCTTAAGTAAGAAATATGAAGGCTCATATGTAGTCTTTTCTGCCATACAACAACAATTGAATGTTGTGTAAACTGACTTTAAACGACATATATATGTGGTCGTAAACTGTTTCAGACTATAATTAAGTGTCGGTCTAGGGTACATTCATATGACACTTAACTGTTGTGTGAAAGGTTTTGAAACTGTACGTATGTAATGTTGGTAAATGGTTAAGACAATGGATATCATATTCTTTATGTTATGTCAGTTTCATTACAACAACAATTTACTGTCGTTTGAGATTATTAACACAACAAATATTTGTCGTCTGAATATAAAAGGGACCACAAATATTAGGTCTTTTATATTGTCTATGATTAAGTCCAACCACACTTATTTGTTGTTATACGCTTTAGCCAACACTTTCATCTAATTTATGTTGTTGTTTTTTCCATTTAGGCTACAATTTTCTGTTGTCCCAATGCCAAAAAGACAATAGACTTCAAATTAGTTTTTGTGTTGTTTTTGTGTAGCTACAACCACATATTTTGGTGTGCTTTTGTTGTTGCTTGCAATTTGAGATAACGCATGTTAGTAGTCCATGCTGTAATTGCTATGCATGCATTTGGAAATTAAAATTCCCTATTCATGAAATCATAAAATCCACATCCAAAATCATTCATTGCAATTTCCATTAATCAACCATTGTCTCATGCACACAAACCTAATCATGAGCATCAGTTCAAAATGGCCCAAATCTACTAATCTGAGCAACCAGCAAAATATATGCATATTGTACTGCAAACTAATAAACTAGAAGCACTACACAATCCGGGCAACCAAGTAAACAACATAGCAAAATAGCTAGCAGTACTGCAAGTTTGACCCCAAGGTGTTATTGATCTTGAAATTGGGTAAATGGAAAAATTGACCCTGAACTGAAGCAAAACAGTAGCAGCGTGACACTACTGTGAGGGTATCTTATTTAGCACATGGGTAGAGTTTGGAGCATGACAAGTACCATGGTTATAGTTCCCATAGCTTCCAGGTGGAGTACCGAAGCTTGAAAATTTAATAGTAGAAATGGACTGCCCGTTTGTACACTCTAGGCTTCTTTTGCTCTTTCAGTTTGCCTCGGTTCTTGGTCTGCCATTTCTCAACATGTGGGTGACTTTCAGAATATCAATCTTTGTAAAATCGCCAGCAAGCTTCTCAAAAAACACCAACAGATTTTGGGATGGCTTGAGCCAAGACCGAGGACCATGATACCCTGAAACGTAGGTAGATATAGGAAATTAGTAAATAGGTTCTTAATGCTTTTTTCTGATCCAGTGGTAAACAAGTTTATACATACCATTGTTGAGTTGGTTGGAGACAACCAAATTGGCACTTGTTAATCCTGAATGTACTAAAATAACTGCATGCGCTGCAATTACCATTAGCATGAACAGTCCAGTATCTTCCAATGTTCCCCCCATTTATCCGTACTTCACCCTTCCCCATGCTCCCCATGTCCAAAGCCAAAGGCTCGTCCCCTTCAGGTGCATTAAATTGGCCTGAGGGTTCAAGTAGCACCGTTATCCAAAATTGCTCGATGGTACTAAAGGAACAAGAATGAAAATGTTTAGCAGTAGTCAATATTTGTAGTTCTTATTTCATACCTTATACCAAGTCAATGGATGTTGATTCTGTGTCCTTATAAACACCCTCGTCCAATTCACTGCAGAGGTGGAAGTTGGAGAACCGAGATTCATGGATTCTCCGTTTAGCCCAACCTATAAAGAGAAACATACCTAAGTTGAGGCAATATTCCTCGAGTACACAATTAATTCAGCAAGATTTAACTTTATAGACCTTGTATGACCATATCTGCCCCGATAAATCTCGACTTCCTTGATCTAATCCTTGTAGAACAACTGGTCCCAGTACTCCCAAGTTCCATGTCTCAAAGTGAGGATCATTGTTCTGCAACAAAACCAACCGGAAGTAGTTCAATTACCATTGGACTAAAGTCACTAAACACATGAAATATGACCAAGAATGTGACGACTTGGGAGTTTGGGATTCATTCTGAATATATCATAGCGCAAACACCAAATCAAAAAATTTAAATCCAAGCCAAGTATATATCCACGTTTTCATATAAATATCGAAAATTCTAATCCAAATCACAAAAGCTTCTATTAGTCAGGGGATAAGTCTGGTCTAAATGCTCCCTAGTGTATCCTCCACTTTATTTTACATCACAACAATGAACCTATATTCATATAGTCTTCCAAATCACATATCCAGATTCTGATTTAGTCAGATGTATAAAGACACCACAAGAAGTTTCTTATTACATTGAATTCTTATGTTTAAATCATGTAATTTACTCAAATACAAACTATACCAAATTAATCAAGTCAAATTAATGAAATTATAGGGACCTGCAGTATAATATCAAGTTATCAACACGAAATTTGTATTGGTATATCAAATATTGAAAGTTCTTATATATTTTTGACTCATGTAATTTACTCAAATACGTACAAACTTTACCAAATTAACCAAGTCAAATTATAGGGACCTGCATTATAATATCAAGCTATCAACACGAAATTTGTATTGGTATATCAAATATTGAAAGTTAGTGAAAAATGCAAATCAAAGACCCAACCGGTAATCCAACAGCTACACTTAGAAGCAAAAATTTATTCACACCAGCATGCATGTTTACATCTCTTGTAAAAGTGAATCTCTGGTCTTGCAGAGTCCCATAAGTTGATCCTATCATTACAAAACATAACTGACATTTAGATATAGGGGCATAGTTTTCTTAGGTAGACCTAGGTGACCATTTACCTTCCAAATCAAAAGTAGCTGGTGCAATTTCTAACAACACAAATATATAAACAATTTACATACCTAAGAATTGGTCATTGACAAAGACATGCATAGTGTTCCCAGCTGACAACACCGTGAGAATTGGATGCTTACCACCATGCAGAAATGATTCATATGGACTTATGTCGACACCAAAAACATCAAGTTTTGCAAAATTCTCTTATATAATTGGATATACATTTTTCACAAATACATTGAATGGAAAAAGAAGTTCAGTTACTTAATCTCACCTGGTGGTGTACCATAGATAATCGTTGGAGTCTCTAGTGATGTTTAACTGATCTAAGAAACCAATGACTGTGAGAGTTGTATCACCTGTCCATGAAGAAATGTCTTCACTAAAGGTTTCCTATGACCAGAACTCAAAGTTAGTGGGAAAAAATTATTTTTGGGATGTTTGAAGTTCCACCTGTAATAAAGTGCACAATGAACATCATGTCTGTGTATAAGATCGATGTATATAAAAATGGAGAGAAGCTACACTACAGCTGTAAGAGTTTCCTATGATTTAGCTAATTCATTGGGGAAAACCCTATTTGGCCTCACTTTGATGTCAAACAAATTTTGTGGAAAATCGCAAATAAGCATTGCAGAGAGACCATTGTTTATTTCATTAATTTTGGCAGTGTTGAATGCAACATTTTTGCAGTCAGGAAGGACGCTGATGAACCAAGCAGGGAGCTCACAGTTTCAGTCTTTGAAAGTCACCATTGCAGCTAAGATTGCATTCTAGTTTGAGAGAAAAGTTGTGCAACCTCCTGGTTTTGAAGAGAATACATGTGCCTGGAAATTAAAGCACTAATTTAGTTTAATTGGATATCAACAGGAACTTCAAGGATGAATATGAATTCTTTTTTCAAGATGGTGCTAGATGATAGGTTAGGGAATAATTTAACAGAGTAATTTTTCCAACCTTCTGATACCATTCTTATTTTTCATAGGTAAGTAATAGGTAAACTGATAGAGTTTTCTATCGTAAAGTATGCTGATTTTCTTTGTAGAAAAGTCAGAGCAAGCTCATTCTTACTTAAACCTGTTGATATCCCCTTCCCCAACCCTTTAAAGAGACTGACAAACCTGTTGATATCTCCCTAAGGATGTAACAGTCAGATCAATATTTAGTAGAGCTTGCTCATATAACTTAACAGCTTTATGGAGTTCCATTAAGTGACCATACTTGGGTTGCCTGATCAAGTCTATCAAGTTAGTTACGAGTTAGATGACTGCAAGCTGGTAATTTTTCACACCTTATAATATACATATGAAGAAATGCTTACACATATTTATCATGAATTCAAATTTCTCACCATATTCATCAATGGGGGCATGGTAGTCATAGCTGGTAATAATAAAAGGGCCTCCAGCAGTTCTTCCGAAATTAGTTCTCCTCCATGGTACTGCAAGCAATGTTTAAGATGTAAGAAATAAGCTCAATTATTTCTTATGTTTTAGTTACTTCTGGGAGTGATATACCATATGATTAAATCAGTGGTTGGCCCTAAACTTTATTCAGCATGACATAGTGCTTCATTGGATTGCTGAAAAGTACATACAAGTAGAGATTGTTAGATCATAATGTAATGGTCTCTTGAAAAGTACATTGCTGCTAGCTCACTGCTTTATTACTGATCCTAGTGTCCTGGAAATTGCCTACTCACTTTGGGACTAAAGCACCCCATTTAGAACATTTACTCAAATCCCAAGGCCAGCTTAGCCCTTGCCCTCCCCTTCCCAGGCCTTAGGCTTTCTTTGTACCCAAAACAAGAAAAAAAAAGACAAAGACAAAACACACCAATAGTGAAGAAGACAGCAGCAAATGCTACAAATCTCAACTGAAGTCACTACAAATCAAAACCATCTCAAATCTTCATCCAGAAACCCAAATTCAAACAGCACCAACGAATCAAAAATCAAAGAAATCCAAGAATCAAAAATCGAAGAAATACTACAAATCCTGACACAATGTATCCTCTCCAACCTCCAAAGAATCAGAAAGCGAAGAAATACTCAAATCCCTAACTGATCTACTTAAGCTTCCAAACAATCAGATTCAAAGAGGCTATGAGCTGCCCTATATTCCACGCTAGCTCGGTAGCCCATAGCCTCTTTGAAACTCTTCAAAAAGTTCATGCTATTCTCATATGTAATTTCAGAAACTCAAATTCAAATAGCATAATGCACACATAATTAGTAGAAAACAAAATCACAAATACTTAATTCATAGCTCTAGAAAAAGTACCAAAACAGATGTGAACTGCACGAGGAATCAAAGGAAACTATCTAACAACAAGAACTCAATCAAAATGGCAGTCCAACATTTTAAAAACCAAACAACAAAGACCAATTTCAAAACTGAAGATGAAGGGAAAGTAAAAGTAGTTTGGAATCTATATGGATCCAATTGCCAAGCCCATCCCAATTAACTCTATACCATCTTCAAAATTTGAACGAAAGAAACAAATTTCAGGAGCTCAAATAAGATCAAACCAACAATCAAACAGAGCCCATTTCATTTTCTTCTCTTTTATTTTGTCTTCAATATCGCAGCAACTAAAGCTGTAACGTCCCGAACTTAAATTCACCGGTTTACTAGTCATTTGGACGGTAAACGACCTTTACTTTCACTTTTACTTTCGGTTTAGTACTTTTAGTGGCCCTAAAAGTTGACTTTTTGTTCGGGTCAAAATTTGAGGAAATTTTCTTCATGAAAGTTGTAGGGGACGTTAAACCGAGCGCGTGCATATGTGGTGCGTAAAAATTGGACTTAGTATGTGAGAGTTATGGCGAAAAATGTAGAATTTACTGTTCATGGTAAGTTATATATATATAT
>BDJD01001911.1:4610-23624 GCA_002564525.1 Rosa multiflora | reverse complement strand
AAACTCAAAAATACTAATCCCAAAGGTTAAGCAGAGCAATACTACTATACAAAGGGATATAACCGAAGAGTAAAGGATCAAGTGATCCTACACTGCGGAAGTAGTGACAACTATGCCTCAAATGTCATGTACGCCCGACCTCCACTAATTCGCCTGCAAACTGGGCATTAGAAACCGAAAGGCCCAGGGGAAAGTAGACGAAAAACGTTAGCGTGAGTGGACAAAAATAAACAATTTAAAGGAAAAAGGATTTCATACTTTCCCACATTTATTCTCTTTAATAACCGATGCATGCAACAATTAGAAAAATAAATGTGGGAAAGTATGAAATCCTTTTTCCTTTAAATTGTTTATTTTTGTCCACTCACGCTAACGTTTTTCGTCTACTTTCCCCTGGGCCTTTCGGTTTCTAATGCCCAGTTTGCAGGCGAATTAGTGGAGGTCGGGCGTACATGACATTTGAGGCATAGTTGTCACTACTTCCGCAGTGTAGGATCACTTGATCCTTTACTCTTCGGTTATATCCCTTTGTATAGTAGTATTGCTCTGCCTAACCTTTGGGATTAGTATTTTTAAGTTTTGTGTTTTGTGAAAGTGGAGTTGTTGGTAATTGGGAGCAGGGTGGCTCCAGGAGTATAAGGTTGGTTTGCTTGAAGTGTTTTATGTGTTTTACAGGTTTTTGGGTAGTCCATTTTAGAGGTGACTCTGCCGAATTTTTGGTAGAGTTATCCCTAAGGTGGGCCCCACAGGGCCACCTCGGATTTCAGGGTGAAATTCGGGGCGGGTCCTGTCAAAAGCTAGCAAGAAAAGCATCAAAAACCCAATAAAAACCAAATCAAACAAAAACCTAGATCACTTAAGTCCTAGAAAAATTCACCAAAGCCAACACCTTTTTCAAAAACAAAGCTTAAACGACCAGAGCTAGCACCTGATCTAATTCGAGGAGAAAGGGTCAGTGTCGTTGACCATCGAGGATAGATGGAGAAGGCTAGTGTCGGCGACTGTCCAGGAGAGATTGAGAGAGAGAGAGAGAGAGAGAGAGAGACGATGAGTCACAAAGTGATTGACTTCGAATTCATGGAGAGACCAAGACAAGAGTCACTGAATGTCGCTATTTCGCCGTCGTCGACAGTGAAGGAGGCTGAGAGTTAGAGAGAGAGAGAGAGGTCTGGGTTTTCAGTAATTGGAACACCGAACAGTGTTCCTCATTTTGACGAGGATAAGAGGAAAAGTAAAATCCAATCACCCTATCCCCAAATAGAAGAAAAACCTAATCGAAATCAAACCTAAAATCGAAACTAAGAAGAAGATGGAGAGATTAAGAAGAAGAATCGAGAGAGCGAGAAGACGAAGGAGAGAGTGAGAATCAAGATCTGAGAGAGCTGAGTGAGAAGGAGAGAGGCTGGTTTTTGAAGTTTTTAGTTTCGTGAGTCCTAGGTCAAGTTGAGAGATGATATGTGCAAAAGCAATCGCCAATTTAAACCCTGAAAAATATCATCATTAGTATAGAGCAAGAAGGGTATCATTCAAAACCGGGGATTGAGGTGCTAACATGTGAAACGAATTTAAAGAAAAGAATATACAAATTCACACGAAAATATAAGAACATATACAAGTATTACGAAATTTGAAGTTTACAAGTTACAAACATGCATAAATTTCGAAACAACACAAGTTAGAGAGCACACATACATGTATCACATGAAATTAGAGATCAAATAATGAGAAAGCAACGAAAGTTAACATATATATACTCACACAATTCGAAACAAACAAAGAAACACAAGTTAGAATGGTTTTAGAAATCCTACTCCTACTTAAATACATTTTACAAGTCATATTCACATTAGGAAATCCATATACAACAAAGATACAAATTTTAAACCAAGTCAAACAAGGAATCCCTATTTAAAACTAACTCTAACTACTTTTCCTAAAAAACACCAAAGAAATCCCTATTTTTTAGCAATCCCTAAAAAACACAAAACAAATTCCTAAAAACCACCAAAATAATTCCTAGAAAACACTAAGGTAATTTTCAACCAAAAACTAATTCCTAAGTAATTATTTACGATTTAACTAAGTTATTTTAAGATTATTTACTTGGTATTTACGTGAACATGCAATCCTAAAAACCTAACACTAGTACAAAAATTGAATCAGACGACGGCTAAAAACTGTCCTCTGATACAGAACTGACTGTCGTATATCTCGCTGTCGTCTGATGAAACATGATTTAGAAAACCGTCGTCTGAAGAACTCGGCATCCATGTCGACAGCATGTCAATAGGCTGTCGACAGCATTAACTATTATGTGAACGTTACTCAGACAACGGGCAACTTAAAAACCCGTTATGTGATTGTGATTCAAAAGTCGTTTTTTTTATAACCGTTGTGTGACTGCTATTCACACAATAGTTTTTTCATAGCATCCGTGATCTATTTTGCATTCAGACAACAGTTTTAATTTTGAGGCTATTGTAAATATTGTGTACATATGACAGCTTTGTGTGGTTATTGATTCAATGCATTATATATGCTAGAAGCGGAATCAAAAATGACCAAATTAACAGTAATTGATCAATATCTAGAAAAATTTATGGGCTAAATACTAGTTAGTACCCTGTGGTTTAGGTCCAAAATCAATTCAGTCCCTGGACTTCTAATTTCATCAAAAACACCCTTGCACTTTCAATTTTGATCTTATAGGTCCAATTCGTAAATATTCTATTATAGGTTCAAGTTATAGTTGGATTATTTGTTGAAAAACTATTTATTTTTAATAGTAGGACTCACTCCTAAATTGACCATGCAGACCAACTCGACACCACATCATAAAACATAGGTCATATATGAGCCACATTAACAAGTTAAATAACTCAATTGTCGGAAAACTAACAAATTGGACCTATTAGATCAAAATTGAAAGTGCAGGGGTGTTTTTGATGAAATTAAAAGTTCAGGGACTGAATTGATTTTGGATCTAAACCACAGGGTACTAACTAGTATTTTGCCCAAAATTTATTGTTATAATCCACATCATGCAACAAAATGGATTGTGCAAAGGTAATCTTTTATCCACAAAAGAAATACATCTAATAGTACTCTCCTAGCAATATACATCTAGGAATTTTCTCAAGAAGTCTAGTCGTTCATCGAAATCATGGAAATAAATTAAACATCAAGTTCATGAGCAAATAATCCCATATATTGTCACTCGCATCTATTCCAAGAACCTTGGTGACACCATACATGTAATCTGTGTGCTTATCGGCAGTTCTACAGCAATATTCGCTCTGCTTTAATAAATAACTTCTCTGACATTCATATGTGCATTACACATCAGAAAAGGTCACAAATAGAGTTAAACATAGGGTAAACTATTTTATGCAACGGCGTCACCAGCACTATTTATTACGAGTTATCAAATACACACACACACACACACTCTAGATATCTACAAGAATATCTTGCTGGAGAATGAGACCCATAAATATATAGTGCTGGTCTCATAAATATATACATAACACATATATATGTATGCACACACACATACTACTCAAAGAAACAGACTTTATTTTAATCAAATCAACATCCCACTAATGAGTTAACATTCACCAAGAGAAGAAAATAAAACACCATAATAAATTGCAGAAGAGAAATCCCACCACAAATTGACTGAATCTTGCTGGCAGCTTCAACTGTGTGACAATTGTTAGATGCTTCTTGAACAAGAGATTAGCATCTTGAACAAAAATGGTGAGCACCAAATCCACCTAATCGAAAGAACTATACATTGTCGAAAAAAGAAATCAAGAGAGTTGAACTACACATCAATCAAACACTAGACCAAGTAACAAACAGAGAAGAAGTCATAATCGAGAAGAATGTTCAAACACAGTGCATGTACTTAAAACTTCAGCGCAAGAGCTGCGAAGCTCAGTAAGTCAACCAGTGCAGATCCCTAAAGTGAAAGACTTTAGATTACCAAGAGATGATTCAGTTGAGACAAAGAAAAGATATAATAATACCAGCCAGTGAGCCAAGAAGCAAAGGGTGCCCATTTTGGGCCAGTAAGCATGGCACTGCAATAGTACAAACACCTATAAGTTGGGTAAGAAAAACAAATCTCAGCCATGGACGAATCAACAAACATGATGAAACAACCAGCTATAAACCACCAATAAACAATACAAACTTTTCAAAACAAAAAAAACCAAGCAAAAAAGATTCTCTCTTTTTGAAAAACCAAACCAAGAACAAGTTGAGATTTTGGGAAAGATTACAAACAACCACTGCACTACTCAGTTTTTCGTGGAAACAATTAAATTGTAAATCGGTAGAGAATAAAAGAACAATACCACTCTTTCTGGAATTAGGAAGTGACAAAGGTTGAAATCAAGAGCAGGCATTGCCATCAGTGCCTACACATTAACATACAGAAAACTTCAAACAAATTTCTTATTCCACCACTTAATCAATAACAATCTAAATCAAAAGTCGAAAGCTATTCAAGATTGAAATGCAAACCTTAACCAAAATACGAGCAACAATTTGAGTGCCAATATGATCTAGCTCAAATTACACCAAAAAATTACAAGAACAAACCATCATAACATAGCACAGAATCCAAATAGAAACTAGTCAAAACCATAAACTCTATTCCTAAACCCTAAATCACCTGATAGAGACGAAGAAAGGCAGAGATTCGCATCAAGACCATAGGTTTGTGACGAAACCTATACATCAAAAATAGAATTCGCTTAATTAAATCATTTAAAACCAATTAATCAATGAATCAAATCGAATAGAAACAAAACCTGCTCGGTGACGTAGCCTCAAATGGATCACTATTGTGGTCTCCTCTGCCTCTTTTGAAATTTGCATCAACCTAAAACAAACAGATTGAATATCAATTGAATGACCCAGATCGAATCGATGGAGAGAATCAGCAGTATATATAAATCAGTAGTATATGAATTAGAGACTCCAAATCTCTAGTCCAAGCTTTCTAGGTAAATGAACAAGTTGTGAAGCTTGACTGCTAACATACACTAAATAAAAAAGGAAAGCGTAAGCATGGTAGAAGGAAACAAAACGAGCAAGTTGTGAGGTTGTGATGTTGACTATCGATGGATATGCATTCAAGAAAGAAAAAGGCAAATTATGATGAAATGAAGAGATTGAAATTCTGAAATTTAAAAATCAATCAAGCTCACTATATTTTGTCAAATGGATCTCAATCATGGTAAAGAAATGCAGAATGTTTGGCCTAGCAAATTCCAAAACAAACTTTTATGTCCTACATTACTGGGCAGTAGAAAGAATGACAAGATATGGCCACAGAGTTCTTTGAGGCTTGTACTATTTGTTCCAGTTAATAAGAGTATATGATCTTCAATTAACAGGCCACAATTTGGATTTTTCAAAAAGCAAACAAACATAATTCATCATTTCAAAACCCATTTGAATGATACAATCAGAAAGAATGACAAGATCAAGTCAATATAGGTAAAAAGACAAGTTACATAAACCTACTCCAGAACTGTGGGATATGTACTAAGAGTTATGGTTGTCAAAACTTATTTCTAACAAAAGTTAGAACATGAAATCACTTTCACCCCATCCTACCAACTTACCACGCAAGGAAACATGTGCTATAGATATGTTAAAAGAGGAGGATACTAAATCCAATTGCTTACCTTAGTTCCATAAACAAGGCCACCTCCGACAGAAGGATGAAAACAAGATACGTTGACCTCATCTTCTGCACTAGGGAGAATTCTCACAAGTTCCATCGCCATTGACCCCATTCCTTTCCTTTTTAGCCATTTCATCACCATGTGAACCAAATTTTATGGGCTCATTATGGCCTGACCCTTCTTCTAATTTCCCATTTTCCTTGGTGGAATTCTCTCCTTCAATGACAGTCCCAACTGGTCCTTGGACCTTCTCAAATCCCAAATCTTCGACCCCATATCTTCCACCAAAGAACAGCCTTACAGACCAAAGTCCTGATATAAAGGCAAAATCATGTTCTGTGAAGGAAAAACAAGGAAAAGAATACTGTAGGAAAAAGCCAGAGCAATCCAAATCAAAGATTATTTCAACAGAGAATCTAACCAAGAATCACATGATTAATCTTCTAAGGCCATTTTAATCGATCACAAGTCTACCCAAATAATCAAAGAAAAGAAGAAACACATAAATCTAAAACTGATAAATTTGCGCATCCTTCACCTAAGATCATGAGAACAAAAGACTAAAACTTTGAATCAAAACTTACCTAGAAACCTTCTTAGCCCCAATTTTGACATTTTTGCCTTCAATCCCAAATCCACAGCTCCATTGTTCGAATTCAAATCTTGGTTACCCGTAGCTGAATTTCAAATCCGCCGAAAGCAACACGCCACTGCCAAAAGATCTGAAGAACACTAGAGGTCTACCCATTAGGTTTTCCACAGCCTTTAAACAAGCAAACCCCAAACCAATCAGTTCACACAAAAACCGCAATTTAATTCCTTCAATTTTAGGTCTCAGAAACGAAACAAGAAGATGACGAAGAACCGGCGTCAGAAATTGCAAGAGAGAGGGGGTTGTTACCGGTGAGATTATTGGATTTGATGTTGGCCTGAGCGTTGTTGGAGCAAAACTCGGAGTTGTTGGGGTCGACGGCGATGGCCTGGGTGTAGAGGTCAACGGCGAGCTCAAACTGGTCGTTGATGAAGGCCTTCGCTATTTCCCAGATCGAATAACCCATTAGGTTTTGGTTTGGGTTTGTCGAAGAGAGAGAGAGCTTTCGTTGGGGTTTGTGGAAGAAGAGATAGGGTTTGTCAAAGTGAGAGAGAGGTCGGGGTTTGTCGGGGGGGGGGGGGGGGGGGGTTTTGGTTTTGGCTTTGTGTCGAGAGAGAGTGGGGAGCTGTCGAGAGTGAGGAGTGAGGGCTTTGGTTTTAGGGTGAAAAGTTCTTTTTTTTTTTTGCCTGAACGTAGGGTTTCAAGCCCTGCCCTATGAATTTGGACAAAGCCCCACAAAGACTCACACAACAGAATTTTATAACAATGTGGTCTGAGTATATGAGGAAATTTGTCTCCTATCAATTTGACTTTCCTCGTTGAGGAGTTGGAGAAAAATCTCCTTGCTTTTTGCCAAACATATTAATCAGACCACAGTTTTATTGTTTCTCGTCGTATGATTACTATATGTTGGGGGGAAAATTTGAGTTTGAAGTGGGGTTTGGCACCACAGATATGGTGGGAAACTTGCCGCTCAATTATTTTAGGGTCATACAACAGTTTTATTCTTAAACGTCTTCTGAACTAGTTCATTATACCATATCAGACGACGGATTTTATAAAAGGGACGTACAAAAAAATAAAAATCAATCAGACGATAGAAAACTATGATGTGTCGTCTGATTCAATTTTTGTAGTAGTGTAAGTTGATTTTATTTATTTACACAAACAAGAAAACGTAAAGATAGGGGGGTTTTGAAGATCAAAATATAAATTTTCAGAAAACATAAAACAAAGAAAACATTTTATATACATAGGTGGGAAAAGAAGAACTTTTGGAAAATAATTTATCAAAAACTAATCAAGATCAATTCATTCATGCAATCTTTTATCCTTGTAGTTACCATGGACGTTATCAACCAAAGAAACAAAGATACAAGCGACCAATGTCGCTTATTTGACTTCCCTTTACACAATTGATCAAACGAAGCGCCTAACCAATATATTCCGAAAAAAAGTATCACACAATTGAAGCAACCCATGATCTCATGCATTCGAATCATTAAGAGCAAGTGAAAGTTAGTCAATAAACATGCAAATTCAAGTACTCGAAGAAAGTGTTTTCATTACATGCATAATCTGATTTCGACCTCTGTACAAAGCCTTTACTACCTTATTGAATTAGGGTCACGAAGCGTTAACCTAATTACTAGCTCCAATTACATGCAATCATCCTATGTTTCGAACCAAAGAACAAGAACACATAAAAGTTTTCTATAAAACAAAATCAAATTATCAATCCATATTTCGGCAATTAACAAGAATAAAAGACACACAAACAAATCAAACATTGAAAAAGAACATCAAAATCGAATCCAAAAATCATATTACATACTCATGGTTTCAGTTTTACACAAAAGAAAATCAAAACAGAAAATCTATCTAAAAGAACACTAAACCATGAAGAAAACATATGGAACGTGGTATGAAAAACCCTTAGTCACGTCCCAAAGACCCAAAGCAGCTCCAAGGTGGTGGCACAAGGTGGAATTCACGGCAAGGATGGAGGATGGCACGGCTAGGAACTTAAAGATGCGAAAACCTGAAAACTCAAGATCATTAGTGAGAAATCGAAATTGTGGAGAAAGGAATGTAACCCTGAGACATCAAATACACTAGGTATATATAGGAGAACATCTCAAGGCTCTCCCAATTCGTTTCTACTTGACTTCTCCAAGTTCTTGTTGATTTAGGACTTCTTTCACACAAAACAGATTTCCGGCAGAATTGACCTCAGTGAACTAAAACGGCCATAAAAAGCTCTGGAAACTAGACATCAGTAGCTTTCCAACCATATAAATATCATAATTTTCTGAGCTCTGAGCTATTTTTGACACTCCGTTGAAGTTGACTGATCTGCACATGCATATTTCCGAATCTGTAATGGATTTGACTTTAAAGGATAACTTGTGTCCAATTAGGTTTTCCATTGCCATCACATGCCTCTCACATGTCTTCCACGCCTTTATGAATAGAAACATCAAGAAACTTCAAGAACCTTTAAGAATATCACGGAAAATCCAATCCAAACTCAACTAGAAATCCAAACTCCATATTACTTTGAAATCCGAATTCCTTGTGACTTCCTCTCCATGTGCACAACATATGATCCTTCTCAGGACTTTTAGATGCTTCATGAACATTCCAAGGACTTCTCCTAGCTTCCATAGGTCTCCTAGTATAAGTAGAACTTCATGTGCAAGTAGGTTTCCTAGTCAAATACAAACTTGTTTCCCGAGATGCTTCTACACTCTGAGTAGAATTGGGTTTCCTTGTCCAAGTAGAACTCCTAGTCCAAGTCAGCTGTAGACTCTTACTCCAACTGGGATTCCTTTTCCTAGTCAAACTGGGAAAATTTTCATTTCTTCATTTCTGCGCCACTTGTGCCTTCCTTAGCCATTTTTGGCCTTTGAGACTCCATTTTACCTATAAAAACACTAACTAGGTTAAATTGATCAAGTTAAAGGAAATAACTTAGCAAAATATAGGGTTTAAACATTATAAACGTCGCATTTAATGCTCCTATCAAGAGAGCTGATCGAGTGAGAATGACAGAAAATGACTTAATTGCAAGGGATCTATGTCCAAAAGCACAAGTCAAAATAAAATAGAAAATTATAAAACAAGCTCCACACTCAGATGACATTTAAATGTTGTCTGAATGTCACAACATTTTCTAGTCAACTAGAGCTTGGCTATTTGAGAGGGAAAAGTACTTGATCAAATTTTGGATATCCCTCCAAATTTGAGATAGGAAATCATCATCTTCTACAACGACAACAAAAATGTGTTGTCTGAATGCTGACCATTTTTTCAAATTGAACGAGTATGGTTTTCGTCTATATTCAGACAACATATAAAAAATTATGTCGTCTGAGAATGCTTCTGTCATTTGAAGTGTGTCATCTGATGGACTTTTTGGCATAGTATAGCAGCTTTTGTCACAACATTATGCCCTAAATCATTCACATAGCCCCAACTATAGGGAATTAAACAAAACCACCAACACAGGTCTGTCCCTTCTTCATTTAAGGACAACAACTTAACCCATTAGTTGGGAATTTAAGAACACAACCAACCAAGCAGACCAACCCTAAACTTAAGTCATTTAACAGAATCACCCACTTCATTCCTGAATCCTGACATCAATCAGACACAAAGATTAAAGAATTGCATATGGAGACAAAAAAATAGAAGAAGAAGCAAATAACAACCAAACCCTAGACAGAGACATGAAACCCTAAAACAAATGCCACTTTCTTGACAATTAATTTGATTCCATTCTATCATAATCGAGTAAAAAGATGACAAAAGAAAAGCTTTTAGAAGGGGGACAATTTCGTTTACCTGAATATACAGGTAATTGGCTTCCCCATCAACATGAATATATATCCAATAATGGCTTCCCCCATGGATACGATTACAATATTGATCTTCTGTTTTCTTCTGTAAGCGTTTGATTTCACTATGCCAAAAACCTTATCAAACTACACTTTTTAGACAACGAAAAAAAATCCCCTCTTGTATTAATTAAAACTGCTTCATACAACAGGTTTAATGAGATTTAGTTGTATAAGGACGTTAGAAATCAGATTTTTTTTTGTCCAAGATTATTGTACAACACTTATAAGGATTTGTCTATTGTCTGAATGAAAAAAAATTAGGCGACACATTTCCCTCCCACGTTTGCTCAAATTTGGGTCGAAATTTGACTCACCTTGTACAACAATATAATTGTATATGTTGTATGAGAGCAAGTTGCAAAATATCATACACATTTTTTGTTTGTGTTGTGTAGGCCTAGCATTTAAACCCGTAACCCGCAAACCCGCACGGTAAAAGCCCGCACGAACCCGCCCATTTATTAAATCCGTGCTAAGAAAGCCCACACGCAAAAAACCAGAAAATTAACGGCCTTGCTTGCTAAACCCACTGGAACCCATTTACTTCCAAAAACCCAGTTCGACCCTTTCTGTCATTCAGCAACCACAAAAAACGTGAGCAGCCGAGCACAGCTGCCTCCCTTTTCGTGAGCCATTTTCTTTTTCGTCACCCAAAACCCAACTCTCTCTCTCTCTGCTCTCTCATCTCTCTGTCTTTTGGATCTGTTTCAAGGTATTGGATCTTTTGCTTTGGGTTTTCTTCGATTCCGTGCAGTTTTTGCATCTGGGTATTGCATTTTGTAATTTGAAATCTGAGTGTGTTGTTGGTTCTGGGTTTGAACTTTGAATGATGGAGTTTTTGTTGTGATAGATTTCTGGGTTTTTGTTGTGATATTTCTGGCAAACCCAATGTTAGCTTGGGGTAAATGAGTTATCCATTCTCTTTGTTTTCGAATTCTTGGGTGAGTTTTCTGAGAAAAGATAAGGGAATTTGAAACAAAACAGGGGAATGAAGAAAAGAGTTGAGATTTTGAGGCTGGAATTTTTGGTTTGTTGAAACGGTGAATTCATAGATAATTAGAGATGGAATTGATCTGAGAACAATGTTGTTGGTTGTTTATTGTACTCAAACTAGTGTCAGAAGATTAGCTTTTGATCCTGGCTTTGTATTTGAGTGTTTCGAATTTGTGTGGTGATGTTGGTCAAGCTTTGTAGATTGGAGAAGTTATAGGCTTTAATCTTGATTCCTTCGATTGTTTTGTGATCTTAGTAATTGATTTGGTCTGTTGGAGCATGGTGTTATAAGCCGGTATGACATATACTATTTAGCCACTGTTGTTTTTGTTCAATACAAAACAGTGAAAAACTAGGCTATTATTTTCTTATTCCCTACTAGTCAATGGTTCTTATTCATGGTTTATCACGATTTAGTTAACCTGCTACTTGATTGTCTTTCAATGTCAATAAAGCTTGTGATGTGTGGGGGTGGTCAATAAATTTGACCCTGCAATCAAGGCAATTAAAGAGAAGTAATGACAACAGTAAATGCAACGGTTAATGTAGCTGTAAATGCGACGATAAATGCGACATTTAGTATGACAATCATGGCCGCCAATAAGTGACGGTTATTGCAGGAGTAAATATGGCCTTAATGGTGGCGTGCCGCTCAAGTCACTACGGCTTGCTGTGCAAGTTTACTTGCAGCCCATGCCGAGGTACACCTATAAATAGGCTGCTTGACGTCAAGGTAATGCATCTCATTCCGATTATTTCTACTCCACTACTAAGAAACATACTGACTTAGGCATCGGAGGGTTTTCTGCAGGTACCCCCCCTTCTCCTCGAGCCGACGGTCAAACTCCAGGTCAACGCTCGAGGGAAGCTTCTCGATTGTTCCCGGTCAGCTCCCGCTCCAGTCCGCATTAATTGTTGGGTCAAACTCCTCTACGGAATTTTTCACCTCCAACAAGTGGCGCCGTCTGTGGGAAACACTTTTCCCTAAAAAGTGATGGCGGGAGCTGCCCCTGACGGGATTCCATTTCTGTCACTGAGGACTGGTAGTGACGAAATTCCTCCCCACCAGCCTCCGAACGGGTCCATCCCGAGTCCCATCGGTGACCTGAACTTGCCCCCGGCTGACGAAATGCAAAGGCTAAGGCAGGAACTCGAGCAATTGCGGAGGGAAAAACAGGACCGCGAGGCTCGTCGACGACGAAAACTTGAAAGGTTCCTACAACTTGACAGTGATTCGTCAGACGACGACGCCGTCGGCAACCTCCATCTAACTAACAACGGAGTGGCAAACGCAGGCGCCAGCGGCGTTATGGGAGGAATCTCTGGTGGACCCCTCGTCGAGGGGGTGGGAGGCACGGCAAATGGGGGGCAGAACGGAGCTGGAGTAGGCCAATCAAAAAGGGCGCGCAATGAATCATGGCGCGAAAAGATGGAAAAAATGATTGATGCATGCAAACGTGCTGGCCCTCGAGAGCTGGCGGCAGAAATCGCAAGAGACGTTGGTAAATCGCCATTTACCGACGACATTTTAAACGCGGCAAAACCGCGCCGGTTTACCACGCCGTTATTCCACAAATACGACGGAACCACTGACCCAGTGGACCATATCAAGGGCTACAAGCAACAGATGTCCATCGAAACAACCGACGAGAAATTGATGTGCAAAATCTTCCCTTCCAGTCTCACGGGGCCGGCCTCGACATGGTTCCAAGATCTCAAGCCTCATTCTATACCGGATTTCGACACACTGAGCCGCGCTTTCATTTCACAATACTTCTGCAATCGCAAGCAAAAGAAGGATACGGCGACTCTGTTTAGTACAAAGCAGAAGCCGGGAGAAAAAGTAGGGAAATTTTTCGAAAGGTTTAAAGCCGAAATGCGCCATGTTAATTGTGATCCCCAATTTGCTGCAATCGCCTTCCGAGAGGGGCTGGTTTTGGGGACACCATTATATGACAGTTTATTGCGGGATCCGCCGAAAGATATGGACGACATTATCACAAGGGTTAAGGGAGAGATCAGAATTGAAAGGGCCAAAGAGGCACGTGAGGTTCGTTACACCAGCGTTGTTGCCTCCGGCGATGAAAGAAGGCAAAATCGAGGCAACCACCCCGGCGTAAGGACAGACAACCGACACCATTACGAGGCAAAGCCTCGAACTCGCCTACAGAAGGAATGGTTCACCTTAAGCCCTACGGCCATATTCAGGAAACACCAACATGAAGGGCTCTTCACTAAACCCTCACCTCAACCAGAGTCAAGAGATGCATTCGAACGGACCAAGTATTGCCCTCTCCACGAGGCGTTCGGGCACGGGTTATCCAAGTGTGAAGCACTGCGGCCAGCCATCTCAGAGTTGATGAAGGCAGGGAAGTTGCGGGAATACCAATCCAACAGCCATGCCGATGGAGAAAGGGCAGCGGACAAGGTTGAAAGTAGAATCCCAGCAAAAGGCACAGAACCGATAATCAGAGAAATATTGGCCATACATGGAGCCCCTTATACCGCTGTGGAGGAGGAAGTGCGCTTAAGGTCAGAAACTCGCCAAGCAGAAAAGATTCGTCGAGTATGCCAGATCTCGGATAGCCCCTTGGTGGGGCAGAACTCGGCCCCCACATCGGTAATTAGTTTCTCCGCGGCAGACACCGTTGGCATCCAGTTTCCCCACCGGGATGCCTTGGTGGTGTCCACCCAAATCGCGGACGCCCTCGTGCGACGGATAATGGTTGACGCCGGGAGCAGCGCAGATGTCATATTCTGGGAAGCATTTGAACAGCTCGGATTAGACAAGACACTCATCCATCCCAGCAGAGCCCCATTGACGGCCTTTGAAGGTTCCGAAATCTGGCCTGTGGGCGAGATTTCATTACCAGTGACGACAGGAGGGAAAACTGTGGAGGTCGATTTCGTCATTGTCAAAAGGCCATCGACCTACAACGCCATCCTAGGCAGGGATTGGCTCCATAGGATGGGAGCTGAGGCTTCAACTAGGTGTCAAGTACTCAAGTTTATTTCCGATGACGGCCAGCAGGTGATATCGGTTCGAGGCGATCAACTGCTCTCCAAGAAGTTGTATGCCATGGAAATCAAACGCTCTCCGCCGCCAAATAAGGGTGAGGAGGATCCATCGGCATAGCAATTAACGGAGGACCTGCCAGAAGATGAGGAGCTCGAACCCGAACTAGCCACCACTGAGCCACTTCGGGAAGAAGCCCTCGACGCTTCTGGCGAGAGGAAGGTACTGGTAGGCACCCTCCAAACTGAAGAGGAACGAGCTCATTTATTGCAATTCCTGAGCGAAAATCAGGATGTGTTCGCATGGTCACACAAGGATATGCCTGGAATCGACCCGGGTGTCGCATGTCACAAGTTAAATATAGACCCAAGCTTCAAGCCTTACAGGCAGCGTCAACGACGTTTTGCCCCCGAGAGGAATAAGATTATCAGTGACGAGATTGACCACCTCCTTGAGGTAGGCTTTATACGTGAAGTTTGGTGCCCAACTTGGATCTCAAACGTGGTAGTAGTAAGAAAGAAGAATGGAAAATGGCGAGTGTGTGTAGATTATTCGAATCTAAATAAAGCATGCCCTAAAGATTGTTATCCGCTCCCCAAGATTGACCAACTCGTGAACGCCACTGCCGGGTGTGAGCGTCTATCTTTCTTGGATGCATATTCCGGTTATAACCAGATACCTATGGCCCCAGAAGATCAAGAGAAAACAGCGTTCATTTCGGAACGAGGCCGGAATTGTTATACAGTCATGCCGTTTGGCCTCACCAATGCCGGCGCGACCTATCAGAGGCTCGTCAACCGAATGTTCAAAGATTTACTTGGGAAAACCATGGAAGTTTACATCGATGACATGGTGGTTAAAAGCAAGCATCAGAAGAATCACATAGAGCATTTACGGGAAGCATTCGAGATACTAAGGCAGTATGGCATGAGGCTCAATCCGACCAAATGCGCGTTTGGGGTATCCTCAGGACAGTTTTTGGGACATCTTGTGAGTAAAAGGGGGATTGAGCCGAACCCAGAGAAGGTCGAAGCCATCGTGCAAATGCGCGATCCAGAGACGAAAAAAGATATACAAGTGTTAACCGGTCGTATCGCCGCATTGAGTCGCTTTATTTCTCGGCTAACTGACCGATGTAAACCCTTCTTCCGTGCATTAAAAAATAAGCAAGCCAACTTTTGGGGACCAGAGCAATCAGAAGCGTTGGCTAAATTGAAAAAATACCTATCTGGCAGACAGTTTCTCTCTGTACCCCGCGATGGCGAGCCCCTCTGCGTTTACTTGGCAATATCAGACGTGGCAACCAGCGCCGCTTTGTTCAGGGAAGTGGGATATCGGCAGGAACCCATAGCCTATACGAGCCGCAGCCTCCTGGATGCCGAAACAAGGTACTCCCCGTCTGAAAAAGTAATCCTCGCCCTGGTTACGGCAAAAAGGAAGTTGCGACAATTCTTCGAGGGGCATAGCATCACAGTATACACCAATTTGCCGATTCGTGCCATCCTGTCAAAACCAGACACATCCGGGAGAATGGCCAAATGGGCAATCGAGCTAAGTGAATTCGACATTACATACAAGCCAAGGTCGGCACTCAAGGGTCAGGCGTTAGCAGATTTCTTGGTTGAGGGTCACTTCCCAGCATCGATCCCTGAGATCTCGTGGCAGGACCCATTTTGGGAAATGAACGTCGACGGTGCATCCAATTTCTCAGGAGCAGGGGCAGGCATTTTACTTCAAAGTTCCGAGGATGTCCAGATCGAGTGCGCGGTTCATCTCGATTTTCCGGCATCAAACAACGTGGCTGAATATGAAGCTCTGGTAACAGGCTTAACCCTGGCAAAGAAGCTACGAATCCGACGCTTGCAGGTATATTCCGATTCACAACTAGTTGTCAGCTTGTCTAATGACGACTACGCCGCCAAGGATGAACGTATGTCCGGTTACCAGGACTTGGTGCGAGATTTGATGCGCGGGTTCGAGCAACTTTCACTGGTCAAAGTACCTCGTGAGGAGAATTCCCGTGCGGATGAGTTAGCTAAAGCCGCTTCGGGTTGCACAGAGGTCATCAACATCGTTAAGATCGAGGTGCTCGAAGGACCAAGCATTGAAGGTAACAAGCCGCGACGGCAAGTCATGGCAGTCGACTCAATTCCGAACGACTGGAGAGGTCAAATTGTGAATTACCTTGAATTTGGCATACAACCAGACGATCCAATTGAGGCCAGAAAACTCAGGATGAAGGCTGTGCGGTACCTAGTTGTCGAGGACGAACTTTTTAGACGCTCATTTTCCGGGCCCCACCTTCGATGCCTGGGACCTTCTCAGGCAAGACTCGTCCTTAAAGAAATTCACGAAGGGTCATGCGGGGCACACCTCGGCAGCCGGACCCTTGCTCATAAGATACTCTCTCAAGGATACTATTGGCCATATCTCTCGCGGGAGGCGGAACAATATGCCAAGAAATGTAAGCAATGCCAGCGGCACGCTCCAGTGAGCCATTTGCCTGCCGGAGAGCTTCATGCATTAGCCGGCCCGTGGCCTTTCGCCAGATGGGGCATGGATATAGTCGGCCCCTTACCAACGGCACCAGGAGGACTCAAGTACGCGCTACTTGCTACTGATTACCACACGAAATGGGTCGAAGCAGATTCATATGCCACGATTACAGGAGAGACCGTGGCAACATTCACATGGCGGAACATTATATGTCGATTCGGTATCCCGCGGTATATTATCTGCGACAATGGAACACAATTCAATAACCAGAAGTTTAGAGCTTTTTGTAACCGACATGGGATTACATTGCGTTTCTCTTCACGGAGTTACCCACAGGGTAACGGCCAAGCCGAAATAACAAATCGTACTATTTTTGACGGAGTCAAGCGGCGATTGGAGCGCAAACGAGGCAAATGGAGTGAGGAGTTGCAACATGTTCTTTGGGCTTATCGCACCACACGTAGGAAGCCAACCGATGAAACTCCGTATGCCTTGACTTATGGTATGGAGGCTGTCATCCCTACTGAAATCATTCTTCCTACAGTCAGAACTCTTACCGTTGAAAAGGGAGATAACGAGGAGCAAATAGCAAGGCACCTGGATCTCCTAGATGAAAGGCGAGAAGCCGCCGCCATTCACCTTGCCAATTATCAGAATCAAGTAGCAAGATACTTCAACAAAGGTGTCCGGCCGCGCGCGTTCCGAGTGGGAGAACTTGTTCTGAAAAGGGTGGTCGAGGATATCAAAGACCGTGGCACGGGAAAATTCAAACCTGTTTGGGAAGGGCCTTACGAGATAACCGAAGTCTACAGCAAGGGGGCATACCGACTCCAGAATATAGACACTGGACGTGCACTACCCCGCCCGTGGAATGCTATCTATTTGAAAAAATATTACAGCTAAGAGGCGCCGCGGATGGGGTGGTGACACGGGTAATGTACCTCGCTGTGGGCGGGGGTGGGATGGCGTGCTTCACCCCTCGCCGCGGGCGGGGGTGGGATGATGGACCACACCCTCGCTGTGGGCGGGGGTGGGATGGCGTGCTTCACCCCTCGCCGCGGGCGGGGGTGGGATGATGGACCACACCCTCGCTGTGGGCGGGGGTGGGATGGCGTGCTTCACCCCTCGCCGCGGGCGGGGGTGGGATGATGGACCACACCCTCGCTGTGGGCGGGGGTGGGATGGCGTGCTTCACCCCTCGCCGCGGGCGGGGGTGGGATGATGGACCACACCCTCGCTGTGGGCGGGGGTGGGATGGCGTGCTTCACCCCTCGCCGCGGGCGGGGGTGGGATGATGGACCACACCCTCGCCGTGGGCGGGGATGGGCTGGCGTGCCTCACCCCTCGCCGTGGGTGGGGGTGGGAGGATGGACCACACCCTCGCTGCACGCGGGGGTGGGATGGCGTGATGAATTTTGCCTATGCAGGATATGGCGGTTACGCAATCGGTTCTATATAGAGAGCGAGGGTCATCCCATCCTCAGCTGTTGTTCAGACGCAATGCGAGACAGATAGATCCTCCATTCCGGTTTGGTTTCGAATCTTTTATTGTGTTGCTCGACTCCCTGTCTCGCATATTTTACGTTTGTTTTGTTTTTCTTTCTGAGCGTCTGTGCGCACAGCTAAGAAAAACAGGGGGGCTAATAGGAGAATGGAATACGGAGTATGTATCAAAACCGTGATTGTCGTTGCGAGAGCCGACGTCGTTACGTAGCCTAACGTTAAGATTGATCCTGAGAAGATCTCGATCGCGAGGCCACCTCGCCGAAATAGACCTCGACCTCGAGGCCACCTCGTCGAAATAGGCCCCGATCTCGAGGCCACCTCGCCGAAATAGACCCCGACCTCGAGGCCACCTCGTCGAAATAGACCCCGACTTCGAGGTGACCTCACCGAAATAAACCCCGATCTCGAGGCCACCTCGTCGAAATAGACCCCGACTTCGAGGTGACCTCACCGAAATAGACCCCGACCTCGAGGCCACCTCGTCGAAATAGACCCCGATCTCGAGGCCACCTCGTCGAAATAGACCCCGATCTCGAGGTGACCTCACCGAACAAATTTTGAGGTTAGGGAGATTCGAATCCACACCACCATGCATACATAGCAAAGCCGTGATTGTCGTTGCGAGAGCCGACGTCGTTACGTAGCCTAACGCTAAGATTGATCCTGAGAAGATCTCGATCGCGAGGCCACCTCGCCGAAATAGACCTCGACCTCGAGGCCACCTCGTCGAAATAGGCCCCGATCTCGAGGCCACCTCGCCGAAATAGACCCCGACCTCGAGGCCACCTCGTCGAAATAGACCCCGAC
>BDJD01001910.1:0-10254 GCA_002564525.1 Rosa multiflora | reverse complement strand
GTCCGGTCACCGGTCGCCGGTCGCCGGAGACCGCGCCGGCCACTTGTCACCGGAGCACAGCAAGGTGGAGGGTGACTTCTCTCTCTAAGTGAGAAAGAATGAGAGGGCAAAAAAGTCTCAAAAAAAAAAGAAAAAGAATTAAATGGGTAAATGGGAAATAATCCCTTAGAGTGTTTTGGGTAAATGGGGTTAAAAAACAGTTGGTGGAGTAAGTGGGCAATTTTTAGCCTAAAATTGGGTAAATGATCATTTTCCCTTTTAATTAAGGAAAATTAACATGTTGATAAAGATCTCTTATTAAAAGAATCTTCCTTTTTTTGAACATATGTATTAATAGAATTTAAATATTGACAAAAAGATAAAGTTTACATAAATATTTATTTATAAATAATATCAAAAATATATAATATATATATGTATTTCAGATAATTTTTATTGGGTGGGTATGGGGATGGAGATCAAAATATCATCCCCACCCCGTACCCGATTTCAGAATTCTAATATTGGGGATCTCCATTTCCGTTACCCGATTTCCCCTGAATTTCTCCCCGTTAGGGTCGAATACCTGATGGGTACCCTACCCGATGGAGATTTTTGCCATCCCTATCTTTTATTGGGTGGGTATGGGGATGGAGATCAAAATATCATCCCCACCCCGTACCCGATTTCAGAATTCTAATATTGGGGATCCCCATCCCCGTTACCCGATTTCCCCCGAATTTCTCTCCGTTAGGGTCGAATACCTGATGGGTACCCTACACGATGGGGATTTTTGCCATCCCTTAAAGGAGGTTGTTTAGCTGGTCAGACGACGTCGTTCGCACGGGGCTAAATTCCCCGCCCTACTTTCTTCCCCAACTCCAAGTCTCCAACTGCTACTGGCTATCCAATTTTCAAGCCGCAGCAGCCGATCGACACAGAGTTCAACTTAAACCCTATTTCAGATTATTTGCTTGATCGCCACTTCCATACAGACCCTCTTCAATTCTTCAACCACCTTCGTTTCCTGAAATTCTGCAATCTTCTTCTTGTAAGTTTACATTCCCTGTTTTTGATCTTTGGGTAAAATTTTGGCATCTGATTCAACTTTCGCGTTGGTTCAAAATCCAATTAATGGAGAAATCAAAATAATTAATTTAGTAGTATTCTGGGTTTTCTGAGATTTAATGTAAATCCCCTAACTTTTTTTTATTTTTATTTCTAGTCAATGTATGGTTACAGTCATCAGTGCGCTTAATTTGATTAATATATAATGAGAAAGTATGGTTATTTGTGGCAAACAAATTAGTCTGAGTACTTCGGCTCGCTGTTCTGGGTTCTGGGTTTTGCATTCTGAATTTAACCATGTAAAGTGAATGTAACTCTAGTTTTGATATAGGCTGCTACACTTTGATTATACCAATGTAAACTTAAGTCGTAAGAGTAAACACCTGGATTGGTGATAATGGCCATGGTTTAGTGAACTAGAATAAAAGGTAGCTTTACTGGTAGATTGGTTAGAATGTGTAAGATGCTCTATTTTGAATCATACAAACTTTAATATCTCATGTCTCTGCAGTGTTAGATTGCAATGACAGAGCAAATCTTTGAAGAAACAAAGAATGTACAAGAACAAAAGGAACGAGAAGTAGAAGACCCGGAGCTGTATAGGCTTCTGGTACCCAATGCCGAAGACCTTCCTCTCGTTCCTGCCTCAGCTATTGAATCCAACTTTGTCTCTTATTTTGCTCCAGGTGCTTACTCAATACTCTTTTCTTTTTTTTTTCATATATTTGTAGCACACCTTATTTGATTGACAGCAGCACACTTGTATTCTTGAATATAACTCTCCATTTCGTTTCCAGATTTTATGAAACCAGGACATGACCAATATGTTTATCGCCACCCCAATGGGTAACAATCCGATCTTTTTTTAATTTTTTTTTGTTCTTTTGTTCTTTTATGCTTGTTTGTTAATGTTTGAATGAGGAAGTTTGATCATTTTTCTTGAATTACTGCCTTATATATCAGATTGTGTGTGATTGGTTTGGCTGCAACACATGTGGCTCTTAAGGAAGAAGGGGGTATCACAGCTATTGATTTCAATGTTGGAAAATCGGATCGCAGTGGGCTTAAGGTTACTGGAAAGCGCAAGAAGGTATTTTCTTCACTAATCCCAGAGAGATTAAATAATCTCTCTCTTTCTCTCTCTCGGTTAGTAGCTTGTAGAACATGTTAGAAAATAAAAAGTAGAAGGATATTTTTTAGTTGTTTTCATTATCTGTATGTCATACTTCTTTATCTTTTCTTTTTGAGTAACTAATATTATAGAGTGTAGATCATGCAGATGTGGCATAGTGTATTGTGATATTGTAACATAGGAAAAATGTTCTTATGCAGAATGCCCAGCACTTGGAGTCCAACTCAGCTTTGTGTAAAGTTTGCACCAAGGATGCAACCTATATTGTGAGGTAGAAACATTTTCTGTCAATACCTTGTTCTTCTGCAGTTTCCAGTATTCTGCATCTAACTCCATTTCATGTATGAGGTTTAAAGTTGTAGTTGCTTTTGAAGGTGTTGTGTAAAAGGCTCTCTTTTGGAAGTGAATGATAGATTAATCAAGCAGCCAGAATTGCTTAATACAGCGGTAAGAACCAGTCAATAGCCTCATATTGAAAGTTGCCAGCTTTTGTGTAGTATATAGAATTATAGATTCATTCTTAGTAATCTTATAATTGAATGGATTCAACTAAGGTCGGCTGAGCCTTATTTCTTTTATTTGATGTTGACAACTGCAAAACCAAGATTTCCAGATGCTTTGTAGAAAATAATATCAATTGCCTCTGGATACTAGCTGATAGTGGCTTGACAAAGGATGAGAGCTGCTAGCATTGATATAAAAGATATGCACTTCAGGGAAAAGGGTATATAGTAATAGTCTTGCGCAATAAGAACTGCTTGCTTGTGGCATATGAAGGGATTGAGATGACCAATTGTTTGGGATGGCTTCTAAAAGCTTAATGTGGCATTGGTGGTAGATAGTCTGTGTGGGCTTGATATTACTAGGGGAACTTGGACTTATGGGATTGAAAAAATTTTAGACAGATGCTTGACTTTTAATATTGCTTTTCTCATCTGGAGATACCAGTACCATTTGTGGCTTGGCTGCTCATTGTTCATTCTTATTCCTCTCCTTTCCCAGGCAGATAGAGAAGGATATATTGCCATTATCATGCCAAAACCAGCAGATTGGCTCAAAGTAAAGGATTCATTGTTGGGTCTTGAAGAGTACAAAAAATTGAGAGAAGTTCTTTGACATGATGTTAAGTTGGCTAATTGTGTTTGATCGACATTGATCCTGGACAAAAGAGAGAAAACAGAGGAGAAAACTTGAAGTCTGCTGGTACATACTTGCCGGATTACTCACAGGCGACAAAGCTTGATGTGTTGACTCCTTTGACAGTCATAAATCTGAGAAAACGGTATGTTTTCCCCCTGTTTTTGTATCATGTAAAACCATTTCATTTCAAATTTTTGAAAATAATTATTGTTGAAGAAAGTACAATAAGGTTATTTTAAACAATTGACTTGTAGAAATTGTATCTGACTATTTATGTCATTTTAATAGCATTCTCAAATTTTGTTGCCTTTTGACAGAGAGCACTCTTTAGTTTTGTTTGTATAGATTGTTAAAAGGAACCATAACTATGATAATAAAACCTCGTAGGTTCATATAAATCTAAAAACAGCCTCATAAAGATAAAGAAAAAAGTGTGAAAATCATTATTCAAGTAGTCTGCTTTTATGATGACTTATGAGATAAAGAGAAATTACCAACCACAGATTCACTGTCCTGCAAATTCAAATGACTAGCAATTACATAAACTTTCATTCTTGAGAAGCATAGTCTCAGAAACATTTCTACTTTCAATACTTGATGTAACCCACTGATGTATTCACCTCCTTTATGAGAGTCCCAAGTACTGGTGCTAGCAGACACTTTGAGCTGGCTTCCCTGTAAAAAAAACCTAAACACTTACAGTCATTATCACACTTGGCCCTACACTCTTCAACCTTCATCGGTCCATCTCCACCGTCCAAATAGGGACTCAAAAAGTGCTCAACTGCCACAATCTTGTAGTAGTCCACCTTTGCTCCGCTCTTACATGCTGCCAACTTTGGCGGCGCGCATGCTTTGCTCCAACCCAGAAGCCCTTTTGGACTTGGGCATGCCACACACATGCCATTGCTACAGTACCCATAAGACCCACATTTTGATGGCAATGCGCATTCCCTGACGAAATAACTTGAAAAGAATGAGAAACTCTCATCCCATTTTTGGTTGCTGACTTTGTTGTAGTAAGTATAGGCCTTGAGACTGCCATCTGATCCAAGTCTTAAGAATGAGTACTTAGCGTCGTAGTTGAGCTGGTTGAGGTTGATTTGATGTGCATTGCCAATGGGACGGGTTTGTAGGAGGCGCCGACGGTTCTGAGGTGGAGCATCAATGTCTTGGTTCACATTGAGAACAAGCTCATAAGCCATGACATCATCAAAGCCATTCGTAGTTTGATAGTCAAATGTCACAGTGCTTCCAAAGTTACTGTCTGTCCAGCCACCATATGTAAGAAGCTGACCGGAGTTGTTCAGGTACATAGTGAAACCACTTCGATCAAGAATAAGACTGTATGGCCCATCAGAGCCATCTATGTCAGATTTACGACTAATGAGCTTGTTATGACCAGTAATGTTTTGGACCGACTGCCCCAATAGAAGAGTATCATGGGGGTAGTCAAAGCTTTGCCATATGAATCTTCCATTCTTGTCATGAAGAACCAAGTTACCATCTGGAAGCAACTTTATTCCTGTGACACCTTTGTTGGCCGTGTTTGTTTGCCAAGCAACAGTCCCGTCTGCCTCGGCGAGGATCAAGTTCCCATCCCGTCCGAGAGAGAGGGTAGCTTTCTCGTGCACCGGGTGGTTTCGGTTAGCGTCCCAGACCCACCTCATGAGGTCCTCATCATTGGGAACACCGGCTCTTATGGCAAATATGTAAGAATCTGGGGTGGTATTGTAGAAGCATAGTCTGAAAGGGTGTGTGTAAAAGGTGTGAGCTTTAGTTTGGATCACGCGGTAGCTAGCTTTGAATTCGACTATTCGGTCTCCCAGTTCGCCTTGGTTGACAAATATGAATGTTTGGTTTGCAGGGACTTGGGCTTGAGAGGGAATGACATAGAAGCTACCGAGAAGGAAGAGAACTAGGAGAAAAGGCGCATGAGAAACTAGAGTGGCCATTTGGTGATATGTGCTACTTGCCAGTGTATCTTCTGGAGATTTATAAGCAACTTGCAGTGGAGAACTAAATTTAAATTGAGCTCAATTTGGATTACTAACAGATGTTGTGCCAAGATTTCCTTTCTTCTAACTTACTGTCTCATTTACTTTCAACACGATACTATTGTCCATAGCACCGACACATAATATCTACATTACTGAAGTGAAGGTAGGAAAAGTATAGAACGTTTGAAGAGTCAAGAAAGGAGGATTGGGCGCCCTCCAGCTTACCTGAACACCTTAATGATGCAGGACCATCTTATCTGGTATTGTCAGCCAAAATGAATTCAAGTATAGAACGTTAGAAGAGTCAAGAAAGGAGGATTGGGCGCCCTCCAGCTTAAGGTGATGCAGGACCATTTTATCTGGTATTGTCAGCCAAAATGAATTCAGCAGGCAGAACTAGTCCCACTTAGTTTTATATCCCATTACTTGCTGGAGCTTCTAGTTTGAACACTTGGCTTTCTTCTCTTGGATGCTCTATAGCACATTATGTTTGGTTTGCACTCTGAAAAGCATTGATCCAGCAGGCAGAACTAGTCCCACTTGGTCTTGTATCCCATTACTTGCTGCAGGTTCTAGTTAGAACACTAGGCTTTCTTCTCTTGGATGCTCTATTTGATCGATCGGCCTGACCACACTCTGCTCCAACATTAATCTTCTCATCAACCCCAAACTTTTTGCACTACTCAACTAGCAAGAGTAATTTAGTCAAGGCTCTTGCTGGGGGAGATGTATGTGGATCTAGTGGCCGCCTTTGTAGCTGAAAAATTAATGCCAGAGACTATTCCATGAAAGTGACTCGGCGACCTAGCGTAGCTGGACTGCTAGCTATAGAAGTTGGCCAGCACATTACTACCTTGTTCCCTAGCGCATTGATGATTCATCGTCAAGTTGCCATACAGATATTAGAGAAAATCTCTGTTGAGGTTCTACAGTTTCAATGGTTAAGATATAAATAGAGGTTAAACTAGGCTACAAATTAAACATCTTCCTCTACTTTCACCATGTCATTGTTCGTCCTATTCCTTTTTTCACTCTTTGCTTCCATTGCTCAAGCTCAAATTCCCGCAAATGAAACTTTCAAACTTGTCAACGCAGGAGAATTTTGGCCTTATATTGTTGAATACGATGCATCCTATCGTATGCTCGATCTCTTTGCCTCCCCCTTCCAATTTGCTTTCTACAACACCACTCCCAACGCCTTCACTCTCGCTCTGCGCATGGGTTTGAGGAGATCTGAATCAAACTTTCATTGGGTTTGGGAGGCCAACCGGGGAAACCCAGTTGGCGAAAATGCCACCTTCACGCTTGGAACCAATGGAAACCTTGTCTTGACCGATGGTGATGGTCGAGTGGCTTGGCAAACCAACACTGTTAACAAAGGGGTGGTAGGCTTCAAGTTGCTTCCAACCGGAAACATGGTTCTTTATAACTCAAAAGGCAAGTTCGTTTGGCAAAGCTTTGACTCCCCTACAGACACTCTTGTAGTAGGTCAATCACTACGTGCAGGAGCAGTAAGCAAACTCGTGAGTCGAGCCTCGGAGACTGAAAACAAAGATGGGCCTTATAGCTTGGTGATGGAGCCAGAAGGATTGGCTTTGTACTATAACAGCAAGAACTCTCCAAAGCCATTACTCTACTACAGATCCTCCAAATGGATTGCTGTTCCGAAGGGCTCATTACACCAGGTAACATTGAACGCTTCCCCGATAGAAGGGGGTCATGCTTATGACCTTACCTTGGAGTACCAAGTGGGCAACTCGACCTCCGGTGGAAATCTCATTCTAGCTCGACCGAAATACAATAGCACATCGACATGCCTTAGGCTCGGAATTGATGGAAATCTCAAGCTTTACACTTACTATAACAAGTTGCGTTATGGTGCATGGGAGACGACCTTCACTCTCTTTGATAAAGGTTCAGGAATATCTGAAAATGGGTGCCAATTGCCAGAGCGATGTGGGAACTTCGGCCTCTGTGAGAATAACCAATGTGTTGGTTGCCCATTGTCTAAGGGAATTTTGGGTTGGAGTGAGACCTGTGAGCCTGAGAAGCTTACTTCTTGTGGGGCAAAGAGCTTCCACTACTACAAAATTGAAGGGGTTGATCACTTCTTGAGCAAGTACACTAGTGGAGAAGCTGTGAAGGAGCTTGATTGTTCCAACAAGTGTGCTTTGGATTGCAAGTGTTTGGGTTTCTTTTACAACAGGGATGAATCAAGGTGTTGGATTGCTTATGAGTTGAAGACTTTGACCAAAGTTGACAAACCCAGTCATGTTGGTTACATTAAGGCACCCAATCACTAATATCTATGCCTGGGACCAGAATCGAGATCTTTTTCTGTCTATCATCCAAGGTTTCTATTTGTGATTTCTCAAGGGGATATTCACAACGCGGGCAGTTACTATTGGAGCAATTTGCTGCATTTTATGTTTCTCCACAATTGTTCAGTTTGGTTTTTAACCAGTAATTCAAAATTTGAGAGTTAAACTCTATGTTTTTAAGGGGAGCAATTTATGCTTATTATTATACCCTAAAAGTAATAAACTCTAAAGTCTTACACTCGTTGCCAAGCCGAAATCACTAGAATGCATGACATACTGGGCATTTTCAGGTGATGTGCCTCCTCTATGTAGAATAACTTTGTCATTCATACGTGCTACTTGAGTATTTGTGGATTTTATATTGTGTGTTGTTTTTCTTTCTTCAGCCAAATTCTAATAAAATGCTAATTAGGGCCGTCCCATTATAATCTGAGAGCTTAGGCAATTTTTTTTTTTTTTTTTTAAGTTTCCTAATGTGAGATATCAACTTTTAACTTTCTCTAATTTCACTGCAAAAGAAAAGCTGAAAGGGTTTGTACAAAAGAAAGGAAAAAGCTGAAAGGGTTTAGTTGAAAGGCCCACTCTTATTTGAGACCTTCTGATGGTATTGGTCCTTAAAATTCACTCACAAGAATTTTATCCTATCTCTTTTCTCAGCTCATTTTACACTGTATAATGGATTGAATTTTCTAAAATTTTCATTTAACACTGTATAATGGATTGGATTTTCTAAAAATTTTGAGGCCTGCTCCAGGTTGAGGCCCAAGCCGATTACCTGGGCTTACCCATGGACCGGCTCTGATCCTAAATAATGGAAGACTGATCACGCGTAATAATACTACAAGCATAATGTTGGGTATTGTGTATGTTGGACACAGTGTTCACTTAGTCTTCACTTAGTCGGCAACTGATTAAGAAAATTATGTTAATTATATTTGGATGTAAATTTAAGATGAACAACTTAAAACTATTTTTTTGACTGTTGAATTTAAATTTAAGGGCCAGTGTTTGAGCACCATTTCTTTAATTAATTATTAACTGGATGAACATTATTAATGTTTGACATACAATGTGACAATGACTAGTAATATATTAGAGGAATCATTACTTGTCAAAATAGAGAAGTTTGTCCATGGGCTAAACCTTAGACCAACGCCTCAACAATTTTGTACACTAAATATTACTACTAAATTCTAGATTTTTAATACTAACCACATGTCATACAACAAGTTCTTGGATAGCAATGCTCATGGCATTAATCAATTGTCCTACTATATGGCTACCTGCTACTAAGGCTGTCAATTCCGACACGACCCGATAACACGACTCGAAACCCGCACGAAATAAAGCGGGTTGAACCCGCACGATTAAAAAGTGGGTCGGTCGTGGGTCAACCCGCTATAACCCATTTAATAAATGGGTCGGCCACGGGTCAACCCGCCAACACGAAGTGAACCCGTATAACCTGATTATGCTATACTTCATCTTGAAATTTTAGACGTTGGGAGTATTTGATCATAGGATTAGACAATTTGAAATATTTTGCTTTATAATTATTGGATTTAATTATGTATGAATGATATATAATTATTTATATTATTCATCTTTTGGAGTTTTTAGTGAATTTAATTAATTTATGCATTTTTAGTTAAATGGGTCATATTGTTGACCCTTAAATGAGTTATTTTGTCAAACACGACACAATCTATTTATTAAATGGGTTAAGCGGGTTGGAAACGGGTAACCCGTTTAATAAATAGGTTGGGTTTGAGTTTAAATTTTTGACACGATTATTGAATGGGTTGGGTTTGGGTTTGTATCTTGCGACACGACAAATACCTTGACCCGACACGAACCCAACCCGACACGACCCATTGACAGCCCTACCTGCTACTACAAAGTACGGATCCGGCTCCTCTAAAGTTAGGAGCGGTGAATTTACATAAAGTTAATAAAATCTAATTCATTTAAATTCATCTAATGGTTCAAGATAGAACACATCATCGAGAGTTATTTAGTTTTTTTTTCTTTTTATTTTTGGCCACAAGCAGCACAACACAACACCGTTATATATGTTGTTCATTGCTCAACTATTACTTTCTCAACACAGATTCCAGGTCCTTTTATTGAATGATATTCCCATTCTTTTTCCACAAAGAAGCAAAAGGAGAGCAGCTCGATCACCATTAGCTAGAATTTAAGTTACCAAACCTTAAGTCTTAAGATTAAAATAAGAAGTTGAAAAGCTTTGAAAAAATGGTTTCCTGCACACGTGCCATAAAAAAGAAGAGCTTATGAGTAATTTATGAATAGTAATTGATCAGAGCTTACGATATGCAACTTATTTCCTGTTGAATCGATCTGATCATATCGAGTTTTTGTGGATTACTACTAAGTATCAACGATTCATTCATTCAACATCAACCAAATCATTCAAATTCTAGGTCTTTGTATTCGGTTTTTGTATCATATATGATATTCAAATCGAATACTCTCATTAAGAAGAGGAAGCAATTTAATTGCCGGCAGGAGATAAATCTTGATGAGATCATTTGAGAAGATCGATCCTGAAAGAAATAAATTTGACGGTAGTTTTTTTTTTTTTTGGAAGGAG
>BDJD01001909.1:86079-99528 GCA_002564525.1 Rosa multiflora | reverse complement strand
AGTTGACAAAGTTCAAGGCTCGCTTGGTTGTGAAAGGTTTTGGGCAGAAGGAAGGAGTAGATTTTGACGAGATCTTCTCACCAGTTGTCAAGATGACTTCTATTAGAGTTATTTTGGGCATGGCAGCTAGCATGGATCTTGAGATGGAGCAGTTAGATGTGAAAACGGCATTTCTTCATGGTGATTTGGAAGAAGAAATATACATGGAGCAACCGAAAGGTTTCGAAGTTGAGGGAAAGGAGAACATGGTTTGCAAGTTGAAGAAAAGCTTATACGGGCTTAAGCAAGTGCCAAGGCAATGGTACAAGAAATTTGACTCATTCATGATGGGTCATGGATACAAGAGAACTGATGTAGATCCATGTGTGTATATTCAACAGTTTACTGTAGGTAACTTCATAATTTTGTTGCTCTATGTTGATGATATGTTGATAGTGGGCCAAGACGTTTCTATGATTCGCAAGTTGAAAGCAGATTTATCAACGTAATTTGATATGAAAGACTTAGGGCCAGCTAAGGAGATTTTGGGCATGGAGATTACTCGTGACAAGCAAACGAAGAAATTATGGCTGTCACAGGAGAGGTATGTTGAACGGGTGCTTGAAAGGTTCAACATGAAAGAAGCTAAGCCAGTAAGCTCACCTCTAGGCAATCATTTCAAGTTAAGCAGATTATTATGCCCAACTACACAAGTGGAGAAGGACAAGATGACAGGTATCCCTTATTCATCAGCTGTTGGTAGTCTTATGTATGCCATGGTATGCACTCGCCCAGATATTGCACATGCAGTTGGTGTTGTTAGTAGATATCTTTCTAACCCTGGAAGAGAGCATTGGGAATCTGTTAAGTGGATACTTAAATATTTGAGGAGTCAGAGTGGTATTCACTTGAGCAAAAATTCAGTGTATCACCCCCACACTAAGCACATTGATCATCGTTATCATTGGATTTGAGATGCAGTGTCAAAGAAGTTTTTCCAGTTGAGAAAAATTCACACCAACAAGAATATTTCATATATGCTGACTAAAGTTGTTCCCAACAGAAGCTGGAGTTTTGCATTAAGGCTGCTGGGATGGACTTCCATTGAGAAGTCATGGTACCCATGGTCTAGAGGGGGAGATTGTTGAATATTCTAGACCATGTGACTTTTGGGTTCTCCCATAGAGATAGTTATTGTCTCTACACATTCCTATGCAAGTTTCTTGAAGGATTCATGAATATGGAAGATTCATGAAGGAGTATTCATTGGAAGAGTTGAATGGAGCATTAATGAAGACATCTAGAGGGTTCCTCCTTAGCCTATATAAGGAGAGGTCATTTGCTCATTCTAATCATCCAATCCAATCTCATCTTCATCCAAATAGAGAGTGAAGAGTGTCCGCTCTAAGTTGAGAGTGTTGTAGTTGTTAAGTAGCAAAACAAGTGTGAGAGAGAGTTTCCTTCAAGTAGTGTTCTTGAAGTTGAGTATCTCTTATACCCATCTTATCATAGTGGAAGTTCTTGTTGTTGCTGCCCCGTGGACGTAGGCACCTTGCCGAACCACGTTATATCCGGTGTTCTCTTTCCATTACTCTTTTATTTTCTTTGCATATTATCCTATTGTGGTTGGAGTTATTATTTCTATTCTATTAATTTTCCCAACATCAAATACACCAAATAATTTTAGTTAGAATCTTACCATGAATAATGGATTTAAAGGGGCTCGAATGATCACTGAACTCATTTTTTTTTTCATGTAAAATTTTCTCAAAAGATGGGTCTAAAGTTTCTTATTCTACCATGATTAAACTTCAAAGCATCATATTAGATAGGTAGAATGACTATGCTAGAGAAGTTTTTGATGAAAAAAAAAAAAAGAGGGAATGGAAAAGAGTTGCGGGAAAATAAGGGTTTATGATTTGAAGATGATTGACTTGCCAAATAAAAAAATAAAAAAGAAGCATAATTATAAGAAGGGTAATTAGGGTAATTTTTAAAAGAAAATTGAATTAAAGTAATAGAAAAATAGAGGGGGTGTGTGAATAGAGAAAAATGGTGTGTGAATAGCACCACCCTATATAAATAGTGGATCAAGGAGTTATTACCCGTAAAAGGTGGTTGTGCTGATGCCTTAATACTCGAGCAAGGGAGAGGAGTTTCCCTTATCTTCGATGTGGGACGCATATTGTCCCTTTGTGGCTACATCAACTTTCTTGTGTGTATTTAGATTGACTGTGCTGATCAGGTCCGAACCCCTTTGTGCTCGGGGTGTTGTCCCTGACGTGTACCATCATGGTGGGATGCAAGGTTCGAAAAATCGCTAGGCACTAGTCGGACAGTGGGTTAGGGAGGAGTCTAGGCGGCGCCTAGGCGGTTTTGTATTTTTTTAATTTTTATAACTTTTATTTATATAATTAAAAAAATATAAACTTATAAAGACTTAAAGAGTAATAAACTAAATATTTATCTTCCTCAAATAAAAAATAAACTAAATGGAAATTTGGTGGAGCGATGTGAGACATGGATCCCCTCACTGCTTGATCTGGGCCGTCCATTGTTAAATGGACCAATTTATTTATAGCCGTTGATCAGATCAAAGAGAGAGGGAGAGAATAAGCTCGAGAGAGAGAGAGCCCGAGAGCTCGGTGTTCTCAAACCCGAAGCACGACCTGACCGGCGCCACTTCTTCCGGCCACTGCACAGCTGCGGACCACCGACATCGTCTTCGTCTCGTTGTCGCCAGAAACCTCCAATCCTTGGATCGTACATGCACTGAACGGAGAAGGAGATTCGACGACTGAAAGCTCCGAGACTTTTCCGACGATCTCTGCAATTTCCGGCAATTCCGGCCACCGTTTAGGCCACATGTGGTCTAGGCAAGATATTGTGAAGCCTTCCAGGCTGTAGCCTGACGAATCATCAGTTCATCACCATTCTAGCTTTGGCAGTGAGCTTGGGGAAACTGAGCTTGGGGATTTCTGACTTCCGAAGGTATAATTCGAATTCTTGAGTGGTAGTTTGGTTCTTGTTGTGTGGATCGAAATCTGTGGCTGGTTTTGGAACTTTGTAATCAATGGTTGTGTGTGCAATGACCTATGGAGTTGTGGTAGAGACGGATTTGTCTGGGATGTGTGGGATGTGTGTTTAGCTTGTTAAGTTGTTGTAGTTAGCAAGCTGGAATATACCTTGACTTGATTGTATATTTATTTAATTAAATAGCTGTAAGAGAGAGAGAGGTAGAACTGAAGTTGAATTGTCCAACAACTCCAGAACGCCCAGATGGCCCAGGCGGACGCCCAAATTCTATCCGCCTAAGGCTTCTGATTTGCCGTTACTCACCTCGGTCTGCTGCCGCCCAGCGCCTAGGCGACTTGGGAGGCCGAGTTTTAGAACACTGGTGGGATGTGAACCCGGCCCGTGGCCTTATACTTGGGTATTCCTACGGGCCCCAGCTGAGTGCCAAAATGTAATGACGTATCAGCTAGTGTGTACAAGTCCCCCAAGTTCCCGTTCAAGAGATGTCTTGAGTGGGGACTTGATAAATGTAGGCATAAGGTTTGGCACTAATGTGCCTGTAGGGAGTCTCCCAAGTTCGCATGCTAGAGATGTCTTGAGTGGGTTGCGATGTAGGTAGCTAATCTAGAGGCACCCGCTGATATCTATTAGCTAATCTCTGGTACCCGTTTAGGGTGGAGTGAGGGGTTAGGCCTCTGGTACCCGGTGGGGTAGAGTGAGGGCTTAGGCCTCTGGTACCCGGTGGGGTAGAGTGAGGGCTTAGGCCTCTGGTACCCAGTGGGGTGAAGTGAGGGCTTAGGCCTCTGGTACCCGATGGGGTAGAGTGAGGGCTTAGGCCTCTGGTACCTTGTGGGGTGAAGTGAGGGCTTAGGCCTCTGGTACCTTGTGGGGTGAAGTGAGGGCTTAGGCCTCTGGTACCCTGTGGGGTAAAGTGAGGGCTTAGGCCTCTGGTACCCTGTGGGGTAAAGTGAGGGCTTATGCCTCTGGTACCCATTGGGGTAGGGTGCTGGGTGCATGTTGGGTACGTGGCACGTATAATTTCGAGGATGTAATAAATGCCCGTCGCCTCGAGTTCTGTCGATTGGCATGCTGAAGGAGTTAATAGAGTTAGTGGGACACGTGGCGCGATCAGGCCGTTGGCGACGTTTCGCTATCAACGGTTGTGATTGCAAGAGAGTTGAATTTAAGAGGGAAAACCTCTGTTCCTCGTTATCATTCTGCGAATACTGTGAGAAAACTCTGCCCAAATTTGCATTGGTCTGTGATACTACTGTGGAGAAGAGACACGAATAGCTGACTTGATTTTGCGAAGGGCTTGATCGGAATAGCGATCGTAGTAGTGCAAGGTAAGGAATCGTCTCTTCCTTTGCAGAAAAATCTCTAGTTTTTTTTTCTTCTTTTGCTTCTTTATCTTTTTTTGTTGGGTTTGTGATTTGAAACTATCTGGCCTTCTGGGATTTCGCCTTATGTGAAGAATCTGGTTTTCGTTTGCCTTTGCATTGTTGCTTGTGGTACCAAATATGCTTATTAGTGACTAAACCTGTGTTTAGCAATGATAGATAGATGTAGGAATATGTCTGGATTTTCTGGGTTTATGGTAGTGGGGAGTGATCCACACAACCACGGGGCCATAGATATGGATCTGGGCTAACTCCCCCTTCTTCTGATTCTAGGTAGACGTGAAGGCTAGGGTACTCGTAGGCTAATAGAATGGAATCAGAAACAAGAGCCACACTTGGGGGAGAGTAGTCGTATCAAGCCTCGGAGAGGTAGGCAGAGCAAGCGATAGATACCTATCTCGCCAGCAGCGGTACTTGCAGTGGGTACGGGGACGAGGAGACCGCTTCATCGGCCAGGGTGGTATCCGTGAGTTCCTGGAGTGAGGAAATCAGTGGGAGCGCGGAGGGTCCGGGTTCCGATGACGGGGCTATCGTTGCAATTTCAGAAGGCGTGCCAGTAGGTAGGTATACGCTGGTGGATGGAACGAAGTGCGATGGGCCAGTAAGAAGCATGACCATGAAAAAGATAACTTCTGTTAGGTTGAGGTGGGGAATCCCGGACTAAGTGGAGCTTAGGCCTCTAGGACCGAAGGAGTTGGCATGTAATCCGCCTACGGGACGGGTAGCGTTATACGAGAACTAGCTGCACCAGGGGCTATCGTTACCGTTGCCGAAGCCAATTCAGTACATACTAAGGATGCTGAATTTGTCACCGGGGCAATTGACCCCAAACGCATGGAGCCAACTTCTCAGCATGCTTGCGATTTGGGACATATGCGAGCAGGGCTGGCCCACCATAAATGAGTTTCGGGCGGTTTATCGAGTGACTTACTCGAAGAAGTATGGAGAGACCGTGACTTTTGATGCATGGGACTATAAGCCGCTTGTTACCGATCTACATACCTCACAAAGTAAGAAGTGGAAGAACAAAGTATTCCTTGCTGGGGGGAGGTGGCAGATCAAGAATAAGAAATGGCAGGTGTCTGGAACGTACCAAGCCATCGGGGACTAGTCTTATGTGCTATCAGATGTGGAGAAGAAATGTATTGCAAGGGTATATACCGTATGCGGTGACGTGGAATGAAGGAGCTTTTACAGATTCATCCTGTACTCTATATTGGATAGGTTGGGCTTAGGAAGAGTACCCGGTGAGGAACGACGCCAGAGTACTGTACTAATAATAACTTAATTTTTATCTTGACGGAATCGTGTCATTGTTCTTGCAGTCAGAGTACCGAAGAGGAAGCTAAGGAAAGGCAAGGAAGAAGAAAAAAATGGATGATTTGCAGCTGATGGATAGACTGATGAACCAAGGAGACGAGGCCTTACGAATCGACGTGGACCTGGAGGGTAAGAAGACCCGGACCTCAATTGAGGATATCCTGCTGGAGATACCGGGTGAAGGGTATGGGGAACCGGACCCCAATGCCCAAATTGTGAGGCGGGAGGCTTCTGGATCGAAAGCTGTGCTTACCATGGTGGACCCGGAAAGGGACAAGGGAAAAGGAACCGGGTCCTAGGCTTCTCTCTCCAGCTGTTCCCTTGGTAGCGAAGGCGTGCTTTTGCCTGGGGAGAAGAGGAAAAGGGTTCATCGCCACCGTCATCGCAGTGGGGGGAATGTGGAGGTGATGTACACTAGCCTGGATGTAAAGGGGGACTCAAAGAAGTTTAAGAAAAGTCATCAGGCCCTTTCGGAGTCGACCCAGTCACTGGGGCTGCTGTCTCCAGTGCTGCCGGTTGTCCCTAAGAAACCGATCAAGCAGCTGCTCTCCGAGTATGGCGTGGCAGATGAAAAATTTGTGAGGTCGATGCTTGGGGACCTCAAGGACATTGACCTGGACCGCATCCGGGTCAAGGATAACACTCCCCAAGAGAACAGGAGGTTGGCGAGAGAGTTGATGATGTGGGTACGTGGCACGTAGTTGTCCAACACTTTATACGTACATACCATTATTTATTTTATTATTATTATAATTTTTTTTTTAAAAGAGCATCACTAATAATACTGCTTCCTGGTGCAGGCGCTATATAATGTCTACACCATCGATGCTAGTGAGGAGGATACCCACCTGAAGGAGGAAGTGAGCAGCCTCTCAGGGCAAGTGAAGTGTCTCCATGGGGAGAAGGCTAAGTTGGAGAAGGAATGGGACTCCTTGAAGGGGAAGGTAGAGTCCTTGACTCCTAAGGTGGCCGAACTAGAGGCGGCGGAGAAAAGGATCTCGACTCTTGAAAGTGAACTTGCTGTGCCCTAAGCTGAGATAGAAAGTGTCCGGGACTCTCTGAAAGAAGCTGAAGAATCTGTCAAGTCTTGGAAAGAAAAAACAGAGCATCTAGAGGAGCGCCTTCCCACTGAAAGGCAAGAGGCCGTTGCCAGGTACAAGGGCTCTCAAGAGTTTGTCTATATGCTGCTCAGTGCTCAAGACAAAGCCATGATCACCAAGTATAAAGAGTGGGTGGCAGCCGGGTACCTGGATGAGGCTAAGTTCAAGCGGCGTGCCCTTGAGAGGAGGAAGAAACAGGAAGCTACATCCAAGGGAGGTGCCAGCGGATCTCAAAGTACAAGGCCTGACCAGTAGTAATTTTTATTTATTTTTCTTTTTAAGTAGAAATTGTCCTTGCTTTGAACAATGGCTAGAAGAGCCGGTAGGCAAGATTAATTCTTAATTCCTTTGCCTGGTAGTCCAGGTTTTTTGTGAATGATGATTTTTTGTAACATGAATGGGAATTTGAAAGGAATTACAATTTCTAGGATTTTATGCCTTGTTTTAAGCGTTTGTGCTTACATTACTTATTATCGGAATAGAGTAACTGGCAACAATTGTTTGTACGAGATCGTCCGGTGACTAAGGTAAAAAAAAATGCTAGAAATGGTCTGAATAATTCATTTTTCCATTCAAGTACCACATGGTGGTTAATACATAATGAGTACCCGTTGGGTAGCTTGCCATAGCTGTATGATAAAAAAGCAAAAGCTATGACAAGATGCTCCGGGAGCTACTTGTAATAGTAACGAAGGCGCTGTGTATTCCACGGGTGCCGTGATACCACTCCATCCATATCCCGGATGTAGAAGGTTTCCGGTCCTACCTCTTCTACGATTTCATAAGGACTCGTCCACAAAGGATCCAGTCTCCAAGGTTTTGGGTAAACCTACTTCATGACCCAGTCCCCCAACTTCAGTGTCCGGGACTGTACATTGGCATCATAATAACTAGCTATTCTCCTCTTGTTTGCGAGATTATGTATGTGTGCCACATCCCTCCATTCCTCGAGCAAATCAGCATCGAGTTGTAGGCCTTCCCCGTTGGTACCCGCATCGAAGTATTCGATCCTCAGACTCTGGATTTGAGTTTCAATGGGGAGGACCGCCTCAGTCCCAAAAGCCATGCAGAAAAGGGTCTCTCCAGTGGCCTCTGTCGCCGTGGTCTTGATAGCCCACAATACCTCTGGGAGTTTAGAAGCCCAAAGGCCCTTGGCCTCGCCAAGCTTCTTTTTCAATATCTTCTTGATTATCTTGTTGACAACCTCGACTTGACCGTTGGTTTGGGGATGAGTTGGTGATGCGTAAAGGATTCTAGTTCCCAAATTCTCTGTGTAATCCCTAAGTTCATTGTTGTCAAACTGGGTCCCATTGTTCGTGACAATGGTGTCCGGGACTCCAAACCTATAGTAGATGTTTTTCCATAGAAAGTTCTTCACTTTCTCCGTATAGCAACGAGGGGTTCTGCCTCTACCCACTTTGTTTGGTAGTCAATGGCCACAATGGCATACTTGAATTGTCCCACTGTTGTAGGAAGCTTACTGATCAAGTCTAAGCCCCATTGGCAGAAAGGCCAGGGTGCGAGGAGTATGGAGAGGGCAATGGGCGGTGCCCTTGGAATGTTTGCATACATTTGGCACTTGTGGCAAGAGCTTGATATTGTTTGAGCTAGGTCCGACATGGTTGGCCAAAAGTATCCAGACCTCAGGGTCTTGTGTGCAAGGGAACGGGCCCCTGCATCACCAGCGTGTATGTCATTCATTATCTTGTGGCCATCCTCTGGTGTCACGCACTTAAGGTTAGGGAAGCAATGACCTCTTCTATACAATTTTCCATTCATGATTGTGTATCGAGCTGACCTCAATTGGAGTCTCCTGGCCTCAACCTTATTGTCCGGGGCCAGACCGTCAACCATGTATTTCAAGATTGGATCCATCCAGGAAGCAGTGTGGTCCACCGTAAATATTTCTGACACCGTTTTAGAAATGTTAGGCTTCTCTAGTATTTCGACCTTGGTAGACCCATAAGCAGGGCTTGGAGAAGTTGCCGCAATCTTAGCAAGGGTGTCTGCTTTGTCATTTTTTTGTCTGGGTATTTGAGTGATGATGTAGGAGGTAAATCTCTTAACCAGTGCCCTGGCTAGGGCCTGGTAAGAGGACATGTGGGGCTCCTTTGCCTCGAAGTTACCGTTGACCTGGTTCACAACCAACTGGGAATCGCTGAAGATATGAAGGTGCTGGACGCCTAGTTCCCGGGCGATCTTTTGACCTGCTATGAGTACTTCGTACTCTATAGCGTTGTTGGCTGCCTTGAAGGCAAACTTAAGGGCGTACTAGTAGACTTGGTCCTCCGGGCTGATTAGCAAGATGCCGGTGCCACTTGTCTTTTTGTTAGATGCACCGTCAACGTACAATCGCCAAGTGCTTGGTGGTTGTGGGTTCGGGGTTGGTGGTTCCGGTGTTCCCATAGGTGGATTATGAGGGGGAATAAGTTTAGAAATGAAATATGCTGCTGCTTTGGCCCTTAATAGCCGTCCGGGGCTTGTACTGGATGTCGAATTCTCCCAATTCAATGGCCCATTTGATTAGTCTTCTCGATGTCTCTTGTTTCTGCAGAACCTGTCTTAATGGATGATTAGTGAAAACGGTAATCGAGTGTGCCTGGAAGTAGTGTCTGAGCTTCCTGGCTGACACAAGGAGGGCCAAGGCTACCTTCTCAATGTTCGGGTACCTTGACTCTGCGTCAATGTAACCTTTTCCAGCGTAGTACACCGGGTACTCGCAATCGGAATCTCGTCTGATCAAAGCTGAGCTTACTGCGGTAGAAGATGTCGCGAGGTATATGTAAAGCATTTCTCTGGGAACAGGTTTAGATAGCAGAGGTACCGCTGCCAAATATGTCTTTAGGTCGAGAAAAGCCGCTTCGTGGTCGGTGGTCCAGGCTATTAACTCAACGTGCTGGGCTTTTAGTAACTTGAAGAAAGGAGTACACTTGTCCGTGAGTCTTGAGATGAATCTTGACAGAGCGGCCACCTTACCAGTAAGGGACTGGACCTCATTCTGGTAGGTGGGGGATGTCATATCCAAAATAGCCTATTCTTTCTCTGGGTTCGCCTCGATTCCCCTGTGGCTAATAATGTACCCGAGGAATTTCCCTATTTCAACCCCGAAAATGCATTTCTGTGGGTTAAGCCGCATACCGTTGCATAATATGGTGGCGAAGACAATGGATAGGTTAGTTACATGGTCCACAGCGGTTAGGCTTTTGACCAACATATCGTCCACGTATACCTCCATGATAGTACCGATTACATCCGCAAACATGGAGTTGACAAGTCGCTGATAAGTGGCACCTGCATTCTTCAATCTGAAAGGCATGACCTGGTAACAATAGAAACCTTTATCTGTGGTAAAGGCGCTGTGCTCCTCGTCTGCGGGGTTCATTCAAATTTAGTTGTACCCATTGAAAGCATCCATGAAACTGAGTAACCAGTACCCAGTAGTGGAGTCGATTAGTTGGTCAATTCTTGGAAGCGGGAAGCTATCCTTAGGGCATGCCCGGTTGAGATTTGTATAGTCTACACATACGCCATGATCCTGGTGCCTTCTTTGGTACCATGACCACATTGGCCAACCACCGGGAATACGTCACTTCCGTGACAAAATTGATGGCCATTGACTTCTTCACTTCAACCTGGATAGCCTGGTACTTATCATGCTTGAAGGCTCTACGCTTCTGCCTTACCAGTACTGAGAAAGGAACAATGCTAAGGTTGTGAATGGCTATGTCAGTTGGTATATCGGGCATGTCCTCGTACGACCAAGCGAAAGCTGATGCATTAGAGCAGAGGAACATGATTAGGTTTTCTCTAATAGCCGGGGCCAATTTGGTACCCATTTTGACAATTCTGTGTGGGAACTCTTCGGATAGCACTACTTCCTTGACATCATCCACGGCACCAGGTCGTTTTTTGTCATAGTCCATATCATCTCTGGGGTCCTCGTACCTATCTGTGAGAAGGTCGGTGGCTATGGGCAACATTTCCGACTTTCCCCTACCCCGAGATACTGTCAAAGAATAGCATTGTCTTGCCGCAGCTTGATCACCCCGTATGGTCGCTATTCCTACTGGGGTTGGCACTTTCATCATGCAATGAATGTCCTTAAACGCCAAAGTGTCGGCCGACCCAAGATAGCATTATAGGACGAAGCACAGTAGACCACAATAAATTCTGTTTTGATGGTTGAACAGTTTGGACTTTCTCCTACCGTGATCGGTAAGTAATCTGATCCGAGTGGCCGGACGATATCTCCTGAAAAGCTTATAAGGGGCTCATTGTCCTATGACAGCTTGGCTCTTCCTCTGTTAAAGGCCTTGTACGCATCACGAAATAATACACTCACAGAGGCCCCGGTATCCATGAGCACCCGAGAAATTATGTAGTGGTCCATTTGGAGCGTGATCAGGAAGGGGTCGTCATGAGGCATCTTGAGGTCAGCCTCTTCTTCCTGCAAGAAAGTGACGGACTTCCACTCAACATCGCCTGCTTACTGCGGGGCTTTGTGGAAATTGAACACTTCCGGGTGGCCGAAACTGAAATTTCGCTTCTTCTTCCGGGAAGGTAAATCCTTAGGGCCTCCATCGTGGATCGTGAGGATCCGACCATATATTTCAATAGCTCCTATCTCTTTAGCGGGTAGGTACCTCTAAAGCCTACCTTTCTGAATAAGTGACTCGATCGTATTCTTTAGAGCCATACAGAGGTTGGTATTGTGCCCGGCATCTTCATGATATGTACATAATCTTTCGGTATCTTGTTGGGTAAGTTTGCTTTTCGGGAACTTTCAAGGTGGTGGTCCAGGTATTTCCTCTTTGTTCTCATTCCAAATAGTTTCGTGCGAAGCATTTAGGATAGTAAATACCTCGTACCAGGGTGGGGGTGGTGTTCGTGGGCCTTGCTGTGTCCTTTCATCGAGGTAGGACTGAGTGGTCACGTAACCACTAGACTTGGATGACTCTTTGCTCCTCTTGCCTGAGTTATGGGGTGATTGTCCCTGATCATAAACGCACTCCCGCTTTCGTGATTCATCCCTGGCCACCTGGGTCGGGTTGGAGACTCTTCGTTCTGGCTTGACGTTATCCCCGTACGTTTTGAATTCTGCTTGAGCGTGTCTAATGGTCGTGGCCATTAGCTGGTCATAGCTAGCCGGGGGATGATGATTGATTCCGTAGAGGAACTCGCCGACCCTTAAGCCCCTCCTGAAAGCCAGTTCAGCAAGTTCCTTGTTAAGGTCCCAGCACTTAGCGGTAGCCGCTTGCCACCGGTTGACGAAGGATTTCAACGTTTCATTCTCCCCCTGCTGAACCTCCAGTAGCCCTTTCGGGGTGTGTATCTTGTTGGTACGTAGGATGAATCAAGCTACAAATTTTTCCGCGAGTTCCTTGAAATTCCCTACAGAACCAGCCAGCAGTTCGTAGAACCAACTCAAAGCTTCCCCTGATAATGTCTCCTGGAACATGTTACAACACACCTCATCTGTGTATCCTTTAGCGCTTGTTTGTGACCGGAAATCCTGTAGGTGTTGGTACGGGTCCCCAATTCCCATATAGTCAATCTTCAGCGGTTTTGATATGTTCGATCGAATTGCACCTCTAACCTGTTGGGTCAAATGACCCGGACGGTCTTCATAAGTGGTCAGGGGCCGCTAGGTGTGCCTATTCTCTGCTGCAAGGGCATGCAAGGAGTTGCTCATTTGTAAGAGCAACGCCTTGTTTGGATCAATTACCGGTGGGTCATTTTGAGTAGGGTGGGGCAAAGGTGGTGATGGCATATGCCTCAGGCTTTCCAGGTACAGATCTATCGGTATCTGGATGACCCGGGGACGGCTTTCTATGTCTCAGGCAACACTTCTACCCTCACCTGCAGTTTCTTCCGGCTCAGTCATGATTCGGTACCCCTATCTGGCGCCCCAATGTTTCTGGTGGCTTTCTCTGGGTACCTCACTCAGAATGCTATACCACCTGCGGTACCGATCCAACTCCTCAATCCTGTACCAAGAACACAGCGTTAGAGGGGTAAACCGTGCCAGACGGTTTATGCCCCTTCGATGCCTGAGTAAGATACTAACATATAACCGAATTATATAAATAGTGGATCAAGGAGTTATTACCCGTAAAAGGTGGTTGTGCTGATGCCTTAATACTCGAGCATGAGAAAGGAGTTTCCCTTATCTTCGACGTGGGACGCATATTGTCCCTTTGTAGCTATATCAGCTTTCTGGTGTGTATTTAGATTGACTATGCTGATCAGGTCCAAACCCCTTTGTGCTCGGGGTGTCGTCCCTGACGTGTACCATCATGGTGGGATGTGAACCTGGCCCGTGGCCTGGTACCTGGGTATTCCTACGGGCCCCAGCTGAATGCCAAAATGTAGTGACGTATTGTCACGCCCCTGATTTTACACACATGAAAATCGATATATAATCCCATAATTATACATGCGTGAACATTCAATCATCAATACAAAATACCTGTAAACTTTTTCCTTTTAAACCAAGCACGTACTGATGCCCTGAACCCTTAAAGTTAATATACACCCGCTCTCCACAGAGTTATATATTACACAAGCTTACGAATTAAATTGTCAACAACAAAATAAAACGTAAATGCTCCTCAGAGCTCACTACAAGCGGAAGT
>BDJD01001909.1:64180-74281 GCA_002564525.1 Rosa multiflora | reverse complement strand
TCCACAAGCTTAAACACATTCTCTGAACTCCGCGAAACCTTCCAAACTCTGATCCTGCTGTCTTGATGCGCCGTAAAGACCTTGTTCCCAACGGTCACAACCGCCTTCACCGAGCCATCGCCTTGTCCGAACTTGGTGAAAGGCCTCAAATCAGGCTGCTGCCACACGATGATGTCTTTGCCTTGTGAAGCACTGAGAATGAACTCTCCACATAAGGACAGGCACGAAATCGAGCCTTTATGGCCGGCAAGCACAGCCAGTGATCGGTAGGAGAAGGACCCGGATAAGTGCGTGCATGGAAAATGATGGTACTTGATATCCTGGAGCTCGAAACGTGCTGAGGTAGGCGGGCTTTCTTCGGAGGCCTCGCTGCTTGTGCTGCTGATGCTGCTGGTGCTTGCTGCTGTGGCAGAGAGTAAGGGAGTTACTGAGAGGCGTTTGTTTTCTGAAAGAGTCATGGGATGAAACATAGTGTACGTTCAGAAATGAACAGAAAGAGAGAGAGAGAGAGAGAGAGAGAGAGAGAAGAGAGAGAGGAGCGGAGTTGGGAGGAGGTAGGGGAGTAATGGAGGAGGGGACATATTTAAATGGGGGGAGAGGGGGCGGTGCAACGGCTACTTTGACGTGTGGCAAAGACGAAAATGTATGGGAGGTTTGATTAGTCGTGAATCTAAAAGTAGTTTGGCTTAGAGGGACCACTATACCACACAATGTCTAAAGCTCCATTTCATATTCTATTGATGGAGACCGAGCTGTAGGGCTTTTTCTGCATATTTTACGAGGGTTGTTCGCTGACCAGTTGGACGTCGCGAACAAGGGTTACGTGTACTTTTTCTATTGACTGCAGATTTTTTTCTTAAGAATTATATTCCTTTCTCAAAGGAGAGTGAACACCAAGAGTAAACGGAGAAATTATAAATAACTACTATTTAAGTATTTAAGTAACGAGAGAGTGTTATTCCTTAAAAAATAACTTTGGAGGAAATGTGAAGGGAAAGTGAATATAATGACTGAAAATAAATGTATAATTTTAAATTGTTGTAATTTTAATTTTTTAATTTCACGTATGTGATTAAGATCCACTTGTCTTAGATGATCATGACTGAGTAACTTCATCAGCTACTAACTACAATAATAAAAAAAGCCTTGTAACTAGGTACAATACTGAAATACAATTTAATACTCGGTAAACACAAAAAAAAAATTAAATTCTAAAGAATATGCTCTTGCGAGTGCAGGATAATTTACTCTCGAAGAGAGGTTGTCAAGTGTCGTTCAAGGTCTGGGAGCTTCCTTTTACTCTGATCACGATGAGGGAGGTTGTAGTGGATCTTTGCGGCAGCTTTCTCTTTCCCAAGCGTATGGCGATGAGGCTCCGACTAGGACGGCGTTGTTAGATCTGAGGCTGAAAGTGCTAGCAGTGACAATGGCTTCCTTCCTCCAATCTTCATGGGTTTCAATCAATCATTTGACTCCTTCGTCAATCTTGGCGAACTGGTGATTTGAAGAGTGACAGTTAGTGCATCGGCAGTTGATGTAGATCATTGGTCTGGCTTACTTGATTGGAGGCAGGTGGTAGGTGTTGTCGATGATGGCGCTCGTTTCATGATGCAATAACAAGTTGGCGGCAAACCCCTAGGGTTCTCTAGTGGATGGTATTCAAACTTCTAATTTTGGGCATGATCGTAAGTTGTAATAGAATTAGGCTTATTCCATTTTCTTTTTTTCCAGTCAAAATGGATGAGGGGTTTGAGACCTCTTGAGATGTTGCAGATTCTCCCTCAATAATCATGCCTATTTGTAGTTTTTCTTGGGAGTTGTGTTTTTGGTCAGGCATAAAGGTTTGAAAATGTGGGTTTACTTAGGTAATGACTATTTCTGACAACCTCATTAAGATAAGTCGTTATGTGTAATCTTGCTAAACTGACTATTCTCTCCAAAAAAAAAAAAATTTCTTAAACTAGGAATTAGGCTTATTCCATTTTCTTTTTTTCCAGTCAAAATGGATGAGGGGTTTGAGACCTCTTGAGATGTTGCAGATTCTCCCTCAATAATCATGCCTATTTGTAGTTTTTCTTGGGAGTTGTGTTTTTGGTCAGGCATAAAGGTTTGAAAATGTGGGTTTACTTAGGTAATGACTATTTCTGACAACCTCATTAAGATAAGTCGTTATGTGTAATCTTGCTAAACTGACTATTCTCTCCAAAAAAAAAAAATTTCTTAAACTAGGTACTGTTTGAGCCCAAAAGTATTTTTGGCAAGATCCTTTAGTGGGTTCCAGCCAGTGGGCCGATACCTGCGGCCCAAAAATAAAACTACTCGGGTTTGGGTTATAGCTTCGCCTATACCGTGATTCATAAGGAGACGAAATCTTATTGAAATCGAGTGGTAAAGATTAAACAGGAAACTTCAATTAAGAATCCTTCTAAGGCAAGGAGCAGTCGAAACCCTAGGGTATAAGTACAGGGTTAAGCGACGAAATCAAGGACCTCTCTCAAGTCAACTAATCCCAGCGATTACAAAGTCTCCCCGGAGCAAACCTTCAACCTCGTTGAAACCCGGTGTCCGCCCGCCAGTCCTAGTCTCCCCGCGAGCCGACTGTCAGCCTCACCAGATCAACCCGGCTACCATACTTCCAGTCCCAGTCTCCTCGCGAGCCGACTGCCAGTACTACTGCCACCGATACACCCAGCGAAGCAAGGGTAACGCCCTCGCAACCCAGCGAAGCTAAAGATACGCTTTAGCAAACCCCGTGCTTTCTCAGAACTTCCCAGTGATTGCTCTGCTCAACCTACAACGTTGAGTATCGATTTTGGTGACCGAAGAGATCACAACCAAAGTCCTTACCCGTAAGGCAAAAGTCCTTTCCCAAAAGGCAAGAGAAGAACCTTGTGACGAGGTTGGTGCTCTCCTCGTCCACAGCGCTTGAAGAAGAAGTCAGGTCAAGGGACTACCCCAACGACTGCACCCCGCGGTGCTGGCACGCCTGCGCAATCACACGCTCAAAAGAGACTGTTTGCACACCAGCTGGTTTTGGAGCCAAACAGGTACAATACTTAAAAGAGAACTCAATACCTAATGCTTCATTCGGCACTTCTATAGAAAAAACATCACAATGATAGAATTAGGGACAAACAACTTTTGGTCTTGTCTATTTTCAACAATCAATCCCCAACTTCAATCATAAACCCTAAACCAATCAAAAAAATATAAGCCTAGGGATAAATCACGATCGCTAGGTGTTGGCGAACGATAAGACTTATCTGGTAGTCATCTACTAATTGTTGTATGATAATAATAAAAAAGAAAAATTAAGTCATAAGGATTACCGTACCGGATACTCTTCGATAAATTGTTTATTATTATTTTCCAACAACTAATCTCTACTATTATAAAACGAAGTCCTCAGAAGCTTCACTAAATTTTGAGCTATCTTAGGTACCCATATTGAGTTAATTGATGAAACAAATAAATATAAGGGTTATTATAGTAATAAGCAAAAGAAATAAACAAAAATAAATAAGTACAGAGATATTTTTGAAAGACGTCATACGTGAGCTGTGGGAGAAATATAGAATAAATGATTGCATTCATTCCAAATTCTCACGTCCTAAAGCAAGTGGTCAGATGAACTGATAAATCAAAATTAGACGTGACTCTGTGAATCTGTGCATATACACGAGTAAAAAGCTAGTCTTTTATAAGTTGAACTCAGAATTTCTCGTCACTGCAGGTGCTTTACTCAGCTTAATTAAATGATTCTAGGTTATTATACAACCTTCAAACTAGACTTCGAAAATGAGACCCACGAGACTCTGTTAAGAATATGCACATCCCACGTGACTCTGTGAATCTGTGCATATACACGAGTAAAAAGCTAGTCTTTTATAAGTTGAACTCAGAATTTCTCGTCACTGCAGGTGCTTTACTCAGCTTAATTAAATGATTCTAGGTTATTATACAACCTTCAAACTAGACTTCGAAAATGAGACCCACGAGACTCTGTTAAGAATATGCACATCCCCCATGGGAAAAATGGGACATTGCCTATGAGTTTATAAGGGTTTGGGTCACTCCATCCATTGCCAATTGGTTTTGGATGTGAATCCCAAATTACTTTATCATGATATCAGAGCGGGTTACCCACGTGTGCATGCCTCGCGGCCACACGGGCTCCACGTTACCCAAGTTGTCCACGTGTATGGCTTGAAAATTCGCCACACGTGCGGGGGCGTGTTAAGAATATACACATCCCACATGGGAAAAATGGGACCTTGCCTATGAGTTTATAAGGGTTTGGGCCACTCCATCCAATGCCAATTGATTTTGGATGTTAATCCCAAATTACTTTATCAGACGCATGGTTCACCGATTTTAAGGTTAGTGGCCGGACGAAAACGATGAAGACAACGGTTAGTCTGTTAGACGACTTGACTCTGGAAATTTCTTCTGCAAATAAATCCAATTGTGATTGACTCACCAGGATAACTAGATGGACCATTTCTTCTAATTTTCGCGAGTTGACGAGAAAGCAGACATCCTTTGACACGGTCTCCCCTGAAACAGGGATATTGATATCTTTGTTTCCACCATAGCCGCTGCTGTATTAATTTTAATTTGTTGGAAAAGTTGCTTAGGCCTTTTATAACGATCATCAAAATTTGGCCATAGGATTAATGATTGTGACAAAAGAAAGGAGATGGAATCATACTCGAATGTGATTTTTGGTTAAACTTCCTATTGGCACCAAGCCACCAAGTATGATCATTAATAGTCATAAAAAAAAAAAGTATGATCATTATTAATCACATGAATCACATTCACACGCAAATCAACAACTTAATTCGATTAGTTAATTCTATTTTCTCATCTCCGGCTAAGATTAATCTAAAGCTTTAGGACGTCTAATATATTCTATAATCAAAAGCTAGAAGCTTTAGCCTTTAGGTTTTAATATATTGTATCACCAGCTCATATAATTGACCCAATAGCAAAAGCATTGCATTGGACCTAATATTAAACACAGTTTATGCAAAATGGTCGGTTGCAAGTTCTTGGTTTTCTGAGTTATAATAACACGAAGATTGACATATGCTGTAAGGCTCTCTCTCACTTTTTGGCTTTGATTTTTAATTTATTCCAAGACTTCGCATATGGAATAATTCACAAATGTGTCTCCCAAGAAACTGGGGGGCGAAGTCACAAGGAAACCACATCGCAAACAAAAATGAGAAGAGACAGAGGCAAACAGTGGTTCATTTTTCGGTCTCATATTCACATCTCGACCGTTCATTTTTTAAGTACTAATGTATCGATCATCTCAGTAAAATTTCAGCCAAATTGATGGTCGTTAAGGCATTAATAACTGCCTTAAACCTATTACAGTTCAGGTTGGACAAATTTAGTTCGTCCATTGGTTTAAGCGAGTCAGATACCTTATAACTTTGAAGAGAGAGAAAAGATGTGGCAAACCTTGTAACCATCGAAAGAATAATCTCCTTATTGCCAGCCAATTTCCTCATAATAGAAAGAACTTGTGTGCCCATAAACAAATTTCACAATTTACTTAGCTCTTTGAATGGTAGTTTCAAAGACTTTCAACTTGCTAATATATCCTCTAACATCAAGTCAATACAATAAGCCGCACACAAGTCCACCACAAATTGCTCTTATGCTTCATAAGTTCCTTTCCCACCCACTTATAATTGGAAGTATTTTTTGTAGCTATTTGAACCACATTCTTCTCCCCTATCTCCTCCACAATACGATTCATGTAATTTAGCATCAACTCTCCATTTTTTAATGTATCTAAAGCATCATCCAATTTCAAGAACCATGTACATTTAGGGCTATTTACTAAAAAATTTAGTATAACCCTACTTTTGCCAACCATCTGACATAATAGTGCATCCATAGTGTCTCCAATATTTTTTGTGCGCTACTATCAATTTTTGAACATCTTCAAATTCTTACTTCAAAATCTAAGTCCTTAGTTCCTTACCTCATGGCTAGTTAGAGGTTGAAAACCGCAACCGTATTTGGCAACTTGCTCCAATGCCACAAAATAATAAGGATTCTTTGCCACAAAATAATAAGGATTATTTGCCACATTGGCAACTTGCTCCAATGCCACAAAATAATAAGGATTCTTTGCCACAAAATAATAAGGATTATTTGCCACATTGAAAGCCAATGCACTAATATAAAACAAGCGCCCAATTGCCCTACACACATCATGTCTCTCTTCTTTCTAGAATGTAAACTTCAATGTGGCTTGCTGAGGTTTTGAAGATACAAACTTGTCAATCAGTCTTCTAGCCTTTGGTTGATTCGTAGAACCACCGACAGGTAGAGTTTGAGCACTACCACTCTCACTTGCAGCCACATTTGTCACTTCATGATCATGTGCATCTTCTTCTTCTTCTAAACTTTCCAATTCCCCTATCTTCCGAAGCACCACAATCCTTGCTCGTTTCTATTCTTCATTACTTTTAAGTGCTAAAGTGCACAAATCTTTCATATTTGATGGAATTCTGGGACGAGGTTTGATTCCTTTATGGGTGCCAACTAAATGCTGCTTAAACCTGAATATGCCACCAGTACTTTTTTTTATCACAAAATATACACAAAAAGTATTTCAACTCCCCGAGAATTGGTTTAGTCCATTGCCAAGCATGATCTATTCTTGTTGCCCCACTAGTACTAGAACTCATTGTGCCTGCACTACTAAATTTCAAAACTTATATCAATTTAAAGTTTTAAACATAACTACTAAGTAAAGTTTCAAAACATAAAGGAGCACACATAAACTATTGAATTGCATAACTCACCAATCAAAAGGGTGATAAAAAAAGCAAGTCATGCACCAGTAGTCCAGTATTGATATTCAAAATGGGAGTAGGATAACACAATGAATAAAAAAAAAATAGAGAGAGAGAATGCCTTCACATATTTTGCCTAGTTTCCCTTTATCAAAAACTAGATTTCATCTTACTGAAACCATAAGTGAAATCAAGTTGAACTAATTGTGGATGATGAAGTATAGATTGATTCTTTTTACACTTAAAAGTTGAACTAACGAGGGAAAGGTGATACTGTAAGCTTAGAACAATATGGCCATTGTCATAACTTTGAGATATGAAGAGAAAACCATTATAAATTTCATTATAAGAATGCCAGAACTCATTAAACTGATCAACGCTACTGTCATGCCAATACAAAATGCCTTGCGTGCCTTGGTCATGTGAAATGCACATGTGTTTAGATGGCGTCATGTAATATGGAGTGTGAGAGATTCTAATGAGGACCACTAAAATGCGGAATTCATGAGGACTTTCTAATCAACAGACCCACTTTTTTATCAAATTTATGCAAATCAACCGTTAGATGTTTATGTATGCATGTATAAATCATTTATGCAAATTTTCAACCGAATTGAAAATCATTAAGGCATTCATAATCGTGACTTATCATTTATGTACATGAACGGTTCAGGTTTGACAGATTTGGTTCGCTCATTGATTTGATCTAATTCAGTACCCTAACGAATAGCAATTTGAAATTTTTCTTTCAAAAGTGATCTAATCATGCATACATAAATATCTAATGGTTGATTTGCGGTAATGTAATAAAAAAGTGAGTCTTCCAAACCATTGATTAGAAAGTCCTTATGAAGTCCTCATTTTAGTAGTCCTCATTAGAAGCTCTCCCTATGGAGTATGACTTCTAATAATTATAATCAATATTTCTAATGCTGTCATTCGAAATTCACTTGGTCATTGGATCATTGGTTTCCAAGCCAACCTTGGTATTTGAGATGTTCTTAATGCTGAAACTTGCAGCTTTTTCCTTAGACTTAAGCTTGCTATAGAGAGTCACATTACTCAATTGGTGGTAGAATCTGATTCTTCAGTCTTGGTTAACTCTCACCTCCATAATAACACTAAATTGTATCGCTTGGGTTCTCTATTGTTAAGCTGCAAGTGTTTGATGCAGAAGTTTGAAGATATTTATGTAAAGCATATATATCGTGAATGCAATATGGTGGCTAATGCACTTGCTAAGAAGGGGAATGAAGTTGATCATGGTGTTCATCTCATGGAAGACCCTGCTAGTTATGCTACTCAGGCTTATCTAGATGATATCTCTAGATTCAGAAGGGTTCCTAGGAGCCAGGGGTTCTCATGGCCCTGGTCAGGGCAGGCCCTACCCTAAATTTTAGGGCTGAGGGTAGGGTAGGGCGGGGCCTAGTCAAAGTCAACGACACTTAGGGCCGGGCTGAGACTTCAATATGTAAGCCCTTACCCGCCCTCAAGACCAAACCTGTAAGCGTCAAAATGGCTGGGCCGGGCCTGCCTTCCAAATAGGACTAACTAGGGCTGACAAGGGCCGAAATGACCTTATTTTGTTTAACAAAATACACACACACACATTACTTTGTGTGTGTATGTGTCTATATATATATATATATATATATATATATATATATATATATACAGATCCTATCCAGAGCGGAGCTCCGCTTTGAAATTAAAGTGTGAGGTTCGAGTTTTGGGTTGTTTTTCAGTTGCATATCCACATCTCGACCGTTCAGTTTTTAGGTACTAGTGTATAGATCATTTCTACAAATTTTCAGCTAAATTGATGATCGTTAAGGTATCTAACTCGCTTATACCAATGGACGGACTGAATTTGTCAACCTGAATCGTACTAGCTTTAAGGCAGTTATCAATGCCTTAACGATCATCATTTTGGCAGAAAATTTGCAAAGATGATCTATACACTAGTACCTAAAGTTGAACGGTCAAGATGTGAATATGCGACCGAAAAGTGACCGAAACTTGAAATTCACACGTTAATTTCAAAGCGGAGCTCCGCTCTGGATAAAATTTGTGTATATATATATATATATATTAAGTCCGTCTATTGGTTTAAGCGAGTTAGATATCTTAACGATCATCAATTTGGCTGAAAATTTGCAGAGATGATCTATACAGTAGTACCTAAAAACTGAACGGTCGAGATGTGGATATGCGACAAAAAAGTGACCGAAAACTCGAACTTCACACATTAATTTTAAAGCAGAGCTCCGCTTTGGATACTCTGGATAAGATCTGTGTGTGTGTATATATATATATGTGTGTGTGTGTAATTTTTTTGTTGTTGACAAAATGTGGCACAATGGTTGTAATCTAAGACTCTTTTTTTGTTGACCCTATTTAATACATACAATTTTTTGAAGTTACCTTAGTAACATTTATAAATATTAGTTAGGGTAGTTATATATAATTAATTATCTCTCTAAATTTTAAAAAATTAATTGTTGTTTAACAAAGAAAATAAAGCTTCCTAAATCAATCACAAAATAATAAAGAGATAAGTTGTATGTGGATAAAAAAAAGATGAACATAATGAGAAAATAGAAAAAATAGAAAATTACTAGAGCTTGTTTGAGCCGTTTAAAGGGCTGGACCGAGCTTGACCCTTTTGAGCTCAATTGAGCTAGACCGGGCTTCATTTCCATAGCCCTTACCCTCCCAATTTGACAAATAGCCGAGCTTGAAATGGACTTAGGGCCTAAGGGCCTAATGATGACCTCCCAGGAGCCATATGTTGGCTAGTTAAAACAAAGAGGGTGGCCTGGCCTAAAACAATTTGACCCGAAATTTCCCTCCGAAACAGAGTCTCACTCTTCCTTTCAATGTAACGAAATCGAACCGTATTCTGGTCTAAATCTTCAATCTCTCTGCCTTCTCTTTCAATCTTGATCACTGAAAACCCAATTTCAGCCATAACCCAATAGGTCGAGGTATGTTTTATTTGGGGTTAATTACTGTGATTCTACTTTGCTTTTCCGAAAGATTTGGTTTTTAATTTTGGGTTTCATTTCTCTTTCACTCCCTGTTCTTAGTTTTTGTTTGTTGAATTCTATTGATCGAAAATGAGAAAGCTTGGTATGGGTTTTGTTTATTTTGACGGATTCATATTTGTTACTGGGTTTTCATAATGCCTACAAAATCTTGAGTTTGTTGGGCTGCTGAGAAACAAAAACTATGTCAATACCCACTTGAATCTCAGTTTGGATGTAAAATTTCTTTGCTT